>BMAO01017920.1:0-21734 GCA_019973975.1 Trichonephila clavata
ATTCAGTTAGTATCGGATCATCTAATCAATAAATTCTGGGAATTAGATCATGTGTCATGTGCTAAAACCTTAACTTCTTTAGAAGAGGCTTGTGAAGATCATTTTGTAAAGACACATTCTAGGGATGAGAATGGCAGATACACAGTAAGGTTGTCATTTCACACTCCTCCGACACGGTTAGGAAATTCGAAACAAAATGCAATTCGTAGGCTAGTCAGCGTGGAACGCCATCTCATTTCTAATCCTGACAAATACAAACTTTATCGAAATTTCATGAAAGAATACCTTAATCTAAAGCACATGGAACTTGTTCCGGACTCTGAAATTAATAACAGCAATAGTTTGTACCTTCCTCACCATGGAGTTGTTAGGGACACCAGCTGTTACAACAAAGCTTCGTGTAGTCTTTGACGCTTCAAGTAAAACTTCGTCTGGACTCTGTCTCAACGATCTGCTCATGGTTGGTCCAAGAGTGCAGCCAGAACTTTTCCCTATTCTCATCCAGTTTCGAATTTTCAATGTAGCCATTTGCTCTGATGTTGAAAAGATGTTCCGCCAGATTAAAATTCATGAGGAAGACGTAGACTGGCAAAGAATTCTTTGGAGGGATTCTCCAACCAAACCTATAAAGGAATATCGTCTAACTACTGTTACGTATGGTACGTCCTCAGCACCATTCCTCTCCATGAGAACCTTGCGACAGCTTGCCATAGACGAGCAAGAAATTTATCCAGCCGCTTCAAGAGCTACCTTTTGTAATTTTTACGCTGATGACTTGCTGAGCGGAAGTGCGACAAGGAAGGGGGCTATTCAACTGGTATCTGAGCTACAGGAGATGATGAAAAGAGGAGGATTTTCTCTGCGAAAATGGGTGTCAAATGATCCTGAAGCACTTGCAAACATTCCAGAAGAACTATTCTCTCTACATCGTGAGCTGACACGACGCCCGCTCGCGATATCCATTTTATCTCTACCATCACACCTTTACAGGCATTTGAGCAAGTTGGTTCCATTTAAAATTTTTTATTCAAAAATATTTTTCTTTATTCCCACAGTTTTTCTATTTTTCAGGTATTCTTACAACGCATGTTGTTCAAATCCTTCTGTTTCGGCCGTTCGACAATTCACTGAACATGCCATTTGCTTTCCACGCCCACCGGTAGGATTGAGAGGCTCCGACACTCAAATCATTGGGAGGTTCTGCCCGCCCAGGGAAAACTATCGAATGGCCAATCGCATCACGGCGCGCGGACTCCACCCACTCGCTATTTTTCAAGCAGGCGGAATGCCACTGCCCATTAATTGTTCCACTGACACATAATTTCTTCTTTTTTGCTTTACTTTATGCAACACTAATTTCAGTAATCAATTTTATTTAATTCTGGTGAGGAGGTACATCCCCTTCGAGGATAGGAACTCCGTAACTTACTCGCCACTTGCCAGAAGAACTAAAAGCAGTTGATTCTAAACACACGATCAAGGATGATTAACCTATCAAGATCCTGGGAATAGCTTGGCTTCCAGATATTGATAAATTCACCTTTACCATTACCGTAAATGAGACTGACGTGTGGACTAAACGCAAGGTATTTTCTGAAGTCGCCAAAATCTTTGACCCCTTAGGCTGGTTGGCACCTACAGTTATCATTTCTAAAATCTTCCTTCCAGATCTATGGAGTCATCATCTAAGCTGGGACGAAGAGCTACCAAATTCTCTAGCAAGACAATGGAGAATATTTCAAGAGCAACTGCCTCTACTTACAAAAATCAAGATTCCACGTTGTATTCTAATTCCACAGGCTATAGATGTACAAGTACACGGATTCTGCGACTCTTCAGAGAAGGTCTACTGTGCAGCTATATACATTCGTTCGAAGGATGCAACCCAAATCAGGATATCTAGACTGCTAACTTTACGGACACGTGTCTCTCCAGTAAAACCTCAGTCTCTACCTCGACTAGAGCTTTGTTCTGCCTTACTTCTTGCCAATTTGTTACATGCGACCCTTCCAACTCTAACAGTGCCAATCTCTGAGACCTTGCATGGTCTGATTCCAAGATCACATTGGCATGGTTGAAGTCCGAACCGAGAAGATGGCAACCGTTCGTAGCTAATCGAGTAGCACAAATTCAAGAGCTGACTCCTAACATGCACTGGAACTTTGTGAGCGGCCTAGAGAATCCTGCTGATTGTGGAACGAGAGGGATACCGCCAACTAAACTAGAAAAGTGTGACTTGTGGTTCAATGGACCTGATTGGTTAAGGAGTTCTACCTTTCTGATTGGAGAGTTGAAGATAATCCACAATTACAAGAAGACATGTCTGCCGAAGCCAAAAGAACATCCAAGCTGATTATGCTTACCATGGTTGATGCCACCTTCAAGGCAGAGTTTTTTCAAAAATTTCGTCTTGGAATAAGTTGAAAAGAGTAATTTCCTACTGTTTAAGATTTGTGAAGAACTGTTCTCTTGCTGCGTATAAAAGAAGAAAGTCCTTCTTAACAACGGCAGAATTGAATGAAGCCGAGAAAGCCATTGTTAAATTTATCCAACATGATCATTTTGCGATGGAAGTCTCTTATCTTTCAGCGGGCAAGCAGCTTCCTTTCAGCAACAAGCTTATTCCTTTGACTCCGTTCTACGATGACTTCGGAATAATTCGTGTCGGTGGTAGACTGAAAAATTCAATACTTCCAGAATCGCAGAAGCATCCCATCTTGCTTCCTAAAACCGACCATGTTGTGAACTTAATTATCACCGATTATCATCTGAAACTTCTTCATACCGGTCCGAAACTTCTCCAAGCAGCTCTCAAAGAGAAATTTTTGATTCTTTCAGCTCGAGATGCAATTAGAAGAGTAGTAAGAAGATGTATCTAAAGCTTCAGAAATCTTCCAGGATTCACCGAACAAATCATGGAAGATCTTCCCGAGTCCAGAGTTTGCCCCTCTTCTGTATTCCAACGAACTGGTATTGACTTCGCCAGCCCGTTCTTGATGCGATGTTCCAAGGAAGAGGAAGCCGCAATACAAAGTGCTACATCTGCGTCTTCGTCTGCCTCGCAACGAAGGCGGTTCATCTTGAAGTCGTTAGCGACTTAACGTCAAGAGCATTTATTGCTTGTTTAAAACGATTCGTGGTTCGCAGAGATAAAATATCAGATATCTTTTGCGATCAACCAACTTCTACGGAGCTAGCAGAGATCTCAAAAGGGAGTTCCGGCAGTTTGATGAAAGAAGATGCCATTAATCAATTCTTGGTAACAGACAACATCACCTTTCACTTCAATCCTCCATCTGCTCCCCACTTTGGAGGCATTTGGGAGGCTACAGTGAAATCTTTCAAGTTTCATTTGAACAGAGTTGTTGAAGTCACTAGTATCACCTTCGAAGAACTAGCCACGTTATCAAGCCAAATTGAAGTATACCTCAACTCTAGACCATTATGTGTATTATCTAGTAGTCCAGATGATCTGCATGTTCTGACCCCAGGACATTTTCGCATAGGAAAGGCATTAACAGCTGTTCCCCAACCTACAGTTTCAGACGACCTTCGCCACTGTGACCGTTGGCGATTGCTTACAAGGATGACCCAACATTTCTGGAAGAGATGGTCTTCAGAGTACTTGACCTTGATACAATAAAGATCCAAATGGGGCATCGTTCAAAAGAACCTTGACATCGGAGATCTTGTTTTAATCAAGCACGATAACTCACCTCCACTACAATGGAAATTAGGGAAAGTCACGGAAACGTTCCCTGGTAAGGACGGTAAGGTTCGAGTGGTCAAGGTGAAAACACAAACTAGTGAACTTGTTAGACCATTTGCAAAACCGTGTCCACTTCCTATAAACTCTTGAACATTTGTGAATTATGTCTAATTTTTTCTTTCTTCTAGCATTGTTGTAGTCATCTATTCTTCTGTAAATCCAAATGCTTAATTTCATTAATTTAGAAGTATACTTTATTGTAAATTTGAATTCATTTAGTATGTTTAACTTAATTCCTTATTGAATTAATTCTTATACTTAATTCATTAGTATGTTTAGTAACTTAATATGTTTAAGTTAATTCATTAATTTTGAAACCCCTCCATGTTTCAAGGGGGGTGGTATGTTTCATCTTACAGTCCACAGATGGCGCGCTATGCATTCCGTTGTAATATTCATGTTAGTAAATAAACAGTGTGTGTTCAAACTCGTTGGGGTGTGGCCGTTCTTTGTTATCGAGATTCAATTTCTTTTCAGACAAGTTCATTTTCAAAGCATTAAGTAACTATTTGCAGGTAACAGAATGGATGGTGTTCCCTATTAGAGTTTAAAAAACCAATAAGTCAGGTAAGAAAATTTTGAACCAATCCTAATTCGACTACTTGGTATGATGGTTAATACACAGTATGTCTCACAGAGGATGCAATACAATCCATACAACACCTAGGCATGCTGAGTATCAAATTATCGATTTGATCTTAGGGTATATTACACCACTCTTTAAGCATGGCTCCCCGAAGTTCCGGTAGACATGTGGGAGGTGGTTTGCAACTCATCAGCCAAATATATCTCATACATGCTCTACTAGATTCAAGTCCCGTGAGAATGCTGCGCTGTCATTACGGGTGATATTCTCCGAATTGAAGGCATTCGTTTCCTTTTTTTCATGGTTGGATGGACGTTGTCATCCATAAACACGAATTCTGCTCCCTTGTCTCCCCGAAACAAACGTACGCGTTGTTCCAGAATGACTTCTCGATTGATTTGGAATGTCATGGTTCCATTTTGAACATGCACGTCATTTCTGGAACCCAGAGTAATTCCCCCAAAACAAGCAATCCTGCGCCACGGAAACAATGTCGTTCAATGATGTTCTCTTGGTGAAAATGGGTACATGGCGCTCTCCCTGTGAAAGTTCGGAGAGAATCAAACTGCAAGCTAAACCTGGGCTCTCCGGAAAGCAACACATGAGCCCACTGTTGCGCTGTCCACAATACATGCTCTCTATTCCAGGCGACAGTAAGTTGCAGTAATTGGAACACATCTGACAGGTCCACGAGCATATAGATCAATCTGTCCTAAGCGTCTGTACCCAGTCTGCTTTGAAACTGTCATACCAGTGTCCGAAGAAAGCTGACGAGACAGGTCTGACGCGGTGCTCCGTCTGTTTCTTTTGCAGTAACTGCCAAATACCGGCCCTCATTCGGCATATTAACTCGGGTGCGATTTGTACTTTAACATCTATTGACATTTCTATTATGCTGGAATCCTTGCCAAAGCCTAGAGATGATCCTTTGGGCAAGTCCAAGTTCCTCGGATACTTCTATATAAGCGCATTCATATTCCAGGTGGCCAATAATTCTATCACGTAAAAAAATCATCCAAATGTGTCCTTTGTGTCATAACTATGCGGTTATTGCACTGAAAGTCTTATAAAGTTTGTGACGGATCTATTCGCGATATTTTTCCTATTAATCATCTTGGGGGAACGTTGAGGCTAGCATTCACATTAATTCACAGCCTTTCAAGAAGAACATGTGATATGTAAATTAGTTTGACTGTATAAAGTCTAGGTATTGTAGATGTAAAAAGAGAAGGAGCCGTGAAGCTGTTAAATAAGTGTGAACATTGGAGTATTTCATTCACAAACCTAGCACGCGTTAAGGAAGTAATTGCTGAGATTTAATGATTAGATTGAAGATTTAAGATAGTAGAATTAGAAATAGCTATCGGTTCATTAGTGCTTGTTCTCCTTATCTATTTCGCGTAGTCGGGTTTACTTAGAAATTGGGTATCAGGTATAGACAACGCTTTAGATATCACTCCTAGGTTTCCTCTTATAGTTTCACTTGTGATTGTTTAAGTGTGTTTAAAGGATTAATGAAACTAATTGTTGTTATGGTTTGTTGGTGATGCTTTGTTCCCCCCCCCCACACACACACCTAGAGCCGCGCAGGACGGAGAGAGAGAGGGGTGCCGATTAGACCACCACCCCCATAAGTTGTCACGGGTATATTTGAATTTTTCTTACTAACAGTCCTCTTGGGGGGGGAAGGGTCTTTAAAATTTAAGGTAAGTCGGTACCCCCTATCCCGCTAATGTTAAATTGAGCATTTTTATGTGCCTTTTTCTCATAAAATATTAAATGTACAGACTTAAATTTTTTTCTGTACATTAATTAGACTTTTTTATTTAAACTGAAGTGAGCTTTTTTAAATATATTGTTTAGTTTTTTCAAAAACTTTCATCCTAATGTATCAGTATGAATTTTTTGAAAAATGTCATTTTTTTTCACGATAACTGACTTTTACAAAAATATTATCGGTATATTAATAAAAGTTCACTTCAGTATATATATTAACATATCAGTAATATTCAGTGAAGATTGCAAGTGCTTCCGTTGAATAGGTTCTGAGAAAATGGTACACGCATTTTTAAAAACACCGTTTTGAGATAATTGCATTTTTATTATAAAATGTCACTTCATCAAAAAAATTATGAATTACAATCTGTATTTGCACTATTTTTTCAAAAATTAGCTTATTCTCAATAACTTTTAAGACTTTTTACTTATTTCTTTTACTTAGATTCCTCAGAAAATACATGTCACATTTTTCACTTTTAATCTATCGAGATATTTTATAGCATTTGCATCATTTTTCTCAAATTATGCATCAATTTTTGAAGAATTTTCTGTTCTGATACATTACTGTCCATCCAATTTGACTATAAGCATCATAAATACCATGTAAAAATGTGTCAATACATGAAAATATGGCTTTGGTAATACATCATTATACGACATTTCAAAAAATTTCATTAGTGTTTTATAAATTCACATGTAAACACAATTTCTTAAAGTATCAGAATTAAAAGGATTCTTAAAATATTACATAAATGGTATCCAAAACAACAACAAGAAAACTGATTTTATGTTTTTAAACATGAAATTTGTGTATTTTTTGTATGTAACAAGTTTTGTGCAACGAAATAGGGCATTGCATTTTGGGATATATTTATGTACCTTTTACTAAGAATCTATTGAAAACAAAGCTTAAAAATTTATGTGTGCATTAAATTAACATTTATCTTTATACAGAAGTGAAATTTTTTTTAAAAATTGATTCAGCCTGTTTAAAAATGTAATTTTTGCACAGTAGAATAATGAATTTTATAAAAAATTTCCTTTTCTATGTTACAACATCTGCTCTTTAGCTAAATGTCTGAGGAATATCTCAAAAATTTCACTTCAGTATATATAATATATATGCAATATAAAATAAATATTTCCAGTTCATGCATACAATTAATTTATAGAGAAAGAAGACACAAATTAAAAAATATAATCTATATAAGACAGTAATACATGATTATATGGCACTTCAAAAAATTTCTTTAGTGTTTTGTATATTCACAAGTAAACACAATTTCTTTAAGTATAAGAATTAAAAAGATTATATAAATATTACATAGATAGTATCCAAAACAACAAGTAAACTATTTTGTGTTTTAAACATGAAATTTATGATTTTTTTTTTTTTTTTTTTTTTTTTTGTATATAACAAGTTTCATGCAACGCATTTTGAGATATATTTGTGTGTGCATTAAATAAACATTTATTGTTATACAGAAGTGAAATCTTTTTTAAAAAATTGATCAGCCTGATTAAAAAAATAATTTTTGCAGAGTACAATAAGGAATTTAATAAAAATTTTCCTTTTCTGTGTTACGACATATGCTTTTTAGCTAAATGTCTGCGGAATATTTCAAAAATTTCACTTCAGTATACAAAAGAATATATATGAAATATAAAATAAAAATTTCCAGTTAATGCATACAGTAAATTTATAGAAATGAGAAAACACAGTTTAGAAAAGAAAATTTTCAGAAAATAGTAGCTTTTATATAAAATTTTACCTCATCAAATAGATCTTGCACTGTAGCTGGTTTTTACCTTATTTTTCCTAATATTATCTTCTTCTTTTTTCTTTTATCTTTTCTAATTTTCTTTGATCATCCAGAAAAAGCATGCGTGCTTTCATTAATTTTTCTCTATCGAGAATTTTCATGGCACTTACCGAATATTCTCCAGGTCCTACTGCCATTTACTGAAGTTTTTGTTAATTTGGATACATTACCATCATTAAAGGAACAAACAGCATTATAAACACCAAGTAAAATTGTTTCAATGTGCACAAATGTTGTTTTCGAAACCCGTGATAAAATGACATTATGAAAACTTTCATTCGGGTTTTGTGTTTTTCGATGCAAACATTATCACAAAAAATCAAGCTGGGAAAGATATCTAAATATAGAACTCATTGCTACTACAACAGCAACCGGAAGACATTTTATGTTTGTAAGACTTACCCGATTTTTCAGCCTGTTTATATCCACACCATGAATTTTCACCAACAGGTCAAAAACAATGTTTTTATGTGCCCATTTTTTTCATATACAATATTTCGAAAAAATATTGACATCTATAACCTTGCCGTAGTCTCTCGCTACCTCTTAGATTATCAACTCCCCTTCGGTTATTACCTGAATTTGGATGTGTTGAATTCATAATAAATCACTACATATTTTAACAAATCAATCTTATTTATTGACTTTTCTTAATTAAGAGATTACACAAATACTATTCAATTTTAAGAACAATAAAACATAGTGGAGAATTAGAAGGATTCAATAATTATGAACGACGGAATCCTATCTGAATCTACGAAGGGACGACGCGTACAATTACAGCTACACACTTATACTTAATTGGAACAAATAAAACTAACCTGATTTCTTATGTTATGGCAGGTTCGTCTAGCTGCTTCCTTAATATCTTGATTGGATTCCTTTAATAGGCGACTCCTTTCTCTGCTATTTCACATGTCTTTTATGAACTAATTTCATCCACAATGGTACGATAGACTCTACTCACAACGTCTACGCTTACACTTGAAAAACACCTTCTCATTTCATTTCATTCTCCCTTCATTTCATTTCCCCCTCTCTAACTCGCTAAACCCGAACTTATATAAAATATCTCATTTGCATAAATCACGCTTTGGCTTCCGGTGGAGATTGGTTGAAATAAATAAAATATTAAAGAGTACGAGGAGGTTAGTGAAACGCGTAAGAACCCGTCACAACCCCCCTCCGAGAAAAAAGCGTGACTTAATGAAGTTCTAAACGACCTGGAAGAACTCGCGTAATACACCTAACGCCTGAAAAACACTGAACCTGCACAAAATTTTAACTCTAACTCTAGAATGCCTGAAAACACTGAACTTGTAGAAAGTTTTAACTCACGAACTTTAGAATGCCTGAAAACACAGAACTTGCAGAAAATTTTAACTCACTAAGTTAGAAACTTTAATTAAACTAGCACACAGAAATAACTACTCAAAGGGGTACTCCACTCTAATTTATTGATCTTGTACATAAGTTCCCTACAGTGCATCCCATTCGGGCGAAGATCAGGGGGAAACCTTTTAAGGAAAAAACCCAGATCATGCACTTTACTTAAGTGCTAATAAATATAAAAAAATTTTACAATATCTTCGTATGACATCAATCTTTCATCTCATCACTATGTTCAGGGACTGCTGGCCTGAAAGGAAACCTTGTCAATTTCTTCTAAAACATGACATTAAATGCATAGAACCTTATACAATGTCCTTATTGACATAAATATGGCATACATTATGTTTTATATATATAGTCTCATAACAAAATAACCTTTATCTGGTTTCATTTTCAAAAAATTCCCAATCAATTGCGCTGCGCTGTTAATGTTTTTGTTAGTATTCCTAATTACGCCGCGCCCCGAAACCAGACACTACTTATACATCTTAATAATTACACACAAAAATATATACATTTTTTACATGGAATATATTACAACAAACAATACAAGTAATCTCACATATAAAGCCTCGGCTTTGAAGTGTAGCAAAACAATTGCAATTCAACAAATATTTTTCCACAATTCGGAAAAAAATTTAATACAAAAGCTTTTTCAATCGATATGAAAATGCACACAACGCAGTGACTTTTGTACGCTAATTTTACAAAAAAAAATAGACTAGCCTAGATGGAAAATACTCTGAACTGTCTGTCAGAGGAAAAATAAACAAATTAGAATTATACAACCTGGCTAGTCTTTAGATCCAATCTGCATAGGCTTTGTCTCCAACCACGGCCTCTGTACTGGATGACCTTGTCCTAGGGCTGTCCTCTCTGAGCTCCCATCTTCTGGGTCTCCTCTTCCATTGAGTCCGCTGAAGCTGATATGCTCTTGCTGAGGCGTTCCTTCCATTTGTGAGATTCTGATTCTGGTTGATGTCCACTCGACGTCGGCTCCGAAGGTTGTAAGGGCAGTTCCTTTCCTGCTGAATTGGACGGGAACTACTGTATTTGAATCTGTGGGATGGTCCTGGAATTGTTCCTTCCGATTTCCTCTGTTCACTGCGGGATGGTCCTGGAATTGTTCCTTCAGAATTCCTCTCTTTCACCTTTCTATACCGCTTTCTGGAGCGACGAGACGGCATTGACGAGGCCAACTTTCTCTTGTCCCGGGATACCTGGGCCTCCGGTCTTTTCTTCCTCTGTATGTTCTCAACCCAAGATTCGGGCCTTCCTCTTTACTCTCTCTCCGTCCAACGTGGCTTTCTTTTCCTAAAATTATACCCATCACCCCCGAAGAAACAGTAGACTCCGTCCGGACACGTTTTTTCCTTCTCACCTCCTCTCCATCGCGTCTATTCGTAACTATATCTCTACTACCTTCCAAATTCCCTCATTCTGATCATCTACGATCATTCCCATCACTTTCTGATTGCATTAATCTCGGCTGCCTATCATCCGACCTGTCTGATGCTACTGCATTATGATCACTACTTCTCGCAATTTCCGATTCGGCAACACTGTCCTCTGATTCTCTTTGATGGTAAATTCTCACCTGATCCACATTAACAGTTATTCTTTTACCAAATTTTAATATTACTAAATTATTATTTTTCACACTCAGAACTTTATAGGGGCCCTCAAACTTTGGCATAAATTTACCCACCATTTTCTTACTTGCCGAACTCTAAGGGTGAGTTTGAACTAACACTAGATCATCAACCTTCACATTAACTTCACGCCGCTTATTATTATAATATTTCTCCCACTTCTCGTGCTGGCGCTTTGTATGTATCCTAGCCTCTTCAAACAACTTTTCTATATTTCCACAAACTAAGTCTGATCCATCAGTTACCAGTACTAATTTTTGAAATGGAGTGATTAAATTTCGACCTAAAAATAATTCCGCCGGTGTTTTACCCGTTGTCTCATGTACTGCTGTCCTTAAAGCATAACTAAACTCACGCAGAAATTTATCCCAGTTAGTGTGATTATCCGCGACAAAACTCGAAATCATTTTTAGAAGAGTACGATTAACTCTTTCTGTTTGATTAGCCTGTGGACGATATACCACAGTTTTAAGGAGTTTTATGTTCAACCTGCGACATACTTGCTCAAAAACTTCGGATATCATTTGGGGGCCATTATCACTAATTAACTTTACAGGAGCTCCATAACGCGAAATATAATTCTCAAAAAATGCATTGGCAATTGCTTTAGCCGAAGCTTTCCATAAAGGAACTATTTCAACCCATTTAGAAAAATTATCCGTTATTACTAAAATAAATTTATAGCTTTCCGGACTAGTTGCAGGGTATGGGCCTAATAAATCTAAAGATACGATTTCATTCGGAAAATTCGTTACTATCGGAATTAATTGACCAGCTGGTAATCCGTTCTTATAATTAAATTTTTGGCATTGGTCGCAGGTTGCTACATATTTATAAATGTATTTCCTCATGTACGGGAAATAACATTCGTCTTTTAATTTTAAGTAGGTTTTCTTTTTGCCTAGATGGCCCGCCATCGGCGAGTCATGGAATTCTCGCATAACAACTTTACGTAATGTTTTGGGTATAAATACTCTTAATTCACCAGTGTGGTTGTATATTTTGCATAATATAACAACCCATCTATTAACTGAAAGTCGCGGGACCAATTTCTATAGATTGACTCATTAATGGAACTATCGTCAGGATTTTCTAAAAACCGCAAGATATGACCTAACTCCGGATCATTCCTTTGTTCCTCTCTCAACTGTTCTCTAGACGATAATACTATCGACCTAATCACCGCACAAGACACCTTTGGTTCTTCATTACTTTCTAACGGGTTTCTAGACATTATATCAGCCACTACATTTTGCGTATTTGGGCGATATTCCCATTCCACATTAAAATTTGCCAACTTCTGTTTTTGCCCTGCATTTAACTTAGTCTTTAATAAATCTATCCGTACCGGTTCGTCCGAAATTGCCAATTTCTCAATCTGCGAGTCCGGAATGATTAACGATTTCGTAACAAAATCAAAACTGATCTTTGCATGTGACATAAAATCAATACCTAGGATGCGTGGATATTGCATCTCAGTAATCACATGAAATTTCCACAACTTCGAAAATTCCCTTATTTTAATTCGTAACTCAATTGTGCCTAAATTTATGCATTGTGACCCTTGAGCCGTAACTACTTCAGCTAACGATTTCTTAATAGGACAAAAAGAAAAATATGATCGGTATGTTTTTTCTGAAATAAATGACTTCTCCGCACCTGTATCCCAGAGAGCTTTTATAAACGTATGATGTAAAAGAATCGGCACATACAGAAGATCAACTGGTGATAACCGTAATGAATTAAAATTAATTCTAATAGGAGGATCTCCTTCAACACGATCTCTTAGAAAGTTTAAATTGTCATTTCTCTGCCTTCCGCTGTTGCAATCAACACGCCCCCAATTCTGCTTTGCTGAATCATCACTAGGACCCTTCCTAACCCCCATCCTACGGTTCTGATACCAGTCCGTTCACTGATTTGGTTGGTTGTTGCGATTTCCTCCCTCGAATCCTTGATTTTGATAATTACGACGAGAAAAATTATTCGCACCCCTGCTTAGTCCTCTCTGATCATTTTGTCTATTTCCGGCCCCTGTATCTCTCCAATTTCCGTTATTCCGTCTTTCCGCAGGATTCCTACTCATATCCCAACCTAGTCTAGCAAAATTATTACTCGAACCCTGGGTTTCTCTGCAGCTACAGTCGGTCGAATAAATAGTTGAGCACCGTGACCCTTTCAAAAAATGATTGAAAATGGAAAACGACCCTTTTTGAGTATCCCCTCAAAGCGTCTTGAACTTCTCTTCAATATCCATATCGAAACTTTTTTCAAATTCCTCTGAAAAATATTTTTGAGGGAGGCGAGAAAATTTTTCAGCCCATCCCAGACGAATGATTTAAAACGGGGGGTAATCCACAAATGAAATGGAGACATGTCAGGGGCGATACACAAATGAAATGGAGACATGTCAAGCTTGGTGAAAGCAGCAACCCATGAAATGTAGACAATGCAACGTTGGTATGTCGAGAAAAGACAGAATCATTCCAATATGGGTGTGTATCTTGTTAGAAAATTGGGGACGACACATCTCACGACTTTATAATCTTGGCGTGTCTAGGAAACACGGAGGTCTCAACTGGCAGCCAGCAGGCGAGTCCAATTTTTTTGTGTCAAGTTTTTAAAAAGATGCATTCCAATCTTGGTGGATAATTTGGCCCAAAAAAAGGGGGACCCAGTCGACATGCGACTCAGTCCCCCAATTTTCGGATTTTTGAAGATTTTGGGTAAAAACATTTACCGATAAGACTTGCAGAATCTGCGAATTTCCAACATTACGCCAAATCCTGAAAGTCTTAACGAAAAACATTTAGCATTTACCTGTTGCCATGGAAATTCTTTTTCCGTCAAAACTGCCAGATTTGAAATATTCAATACAAACCCAAACCTGACAGTTTTAACCAAAAACAAAATTTCTAAACTCTTGACTGCATTCAGAAGCACTCTGATTTCTGGCTGCTAGCTGCTCACCTTTTATATATTCTAGTGGTGTCACGTGAAACGATTTCTATTGGTTGACGCTTTTCAACCTTGAAACTAATCTTTAACGTATTTTTGTGCATCTTTTAAACACAAGTTTTAAAAGAGAAGCCCTCCAACGTTGGCACCTTCCTTAACCCAAAAAAAGGGGGACCGAGTCGACTCTTGTGTCGACTCGGTCCCCCTTTTTCTGGGCCCATGGGCATTTTTACAGTTCAATATTTACAGTTTGATATTTACAGTTCGATATTTCAATTTTTCTCACTTACTCTACCAGATCAGCCATCTGTCTGTTGCATTCGGCGTGCAGCTTTTTAAAGTTTTGCAGGTATCTGGCAAAACGGTATGACTTTACCATAGTGCACTCGGAAATGTCAGAATATTCATGCACCTCATCGTGCAGGTGATCTGGTAGAGCACGGTCGTTCAAGTCCTGAAACTTTGGCAAAGTTTCCAAATTTATTGTAAAGATCCCCAGCTGCTCAAAAATTTTACGCTGGTCCGACCCTTTGACAACGATGAGTCCCTGATTTCCTTGCGCCAGGTGGCAAAATTTGCCCCTGACGCAAAAGGACAGGTATTCCAGTGGCACAGATCCAGGGATGTGGCTCTTCAAACTGAGGCGCTCGTTAATAAAACGGTTGGCCCGACAGTCTTTCGAGGTGGTAATTAGATTTGAATGATCCACCGTGATGCAAATTACTTCCGGGTCCTTTCCATCCTCCGGAATCGTGGCAATGGACAATTCGATTGGTACAGGCTTGCCTCCATGATGAAATACATTAGCATGGGCGAAGAAGGCTAGTTGAGACATGTTGCTTTGAGAGAACTCTGAGAGAGAATGTCTCTGTCTGCTGATGACTCGCCTTTTATACTCTTTAGGGTCACGTGAATCGATTCCTATTGGCTGATACTCTCCAACATTGAAACCCTATCCATATCATGAGGCATCTATATATATTGGATTACTTGATCCAACATTGAAACACTATCCATATCATGAGATACATATTGACTGATTCTATCCAACATTGAAACACTATCAATATCATGAGATACCTATTGACTGGTTCTATCCAACATTGAAACACTATCTATATCATGAGATACCTATTGACTGATTCTATCCAACAGGACCATGCAAAAGCTACACGTGCCATCAGGCACCTTTCGATTGATTCTATCCATCCTTGGTAGAAATCTTGTGGCCTCTTTTTAACACAAGTTTTAAAAGAGAAGCCCTCCAACGTTGGCACCTTCCTTAACCCAAAAAAAGGGGGACCGAGTCGACTCTTGTGTCGACTCGGTCCCCCTTTTTCTGGGCCCATGGGCATTTTTACAGTTCAATATTTACAGTTTGATATTTACAGTTCGATATTTCAATTTTTCTCACTTACTCTACCAGATCAGCCATCTGTCTGTTGCATTCGGCGTGCAGCTTTTTAAAGTTTTGCAGGTATCTGGCAAAACGGTATGATTTTACCATAGTGCACTCGGAAACATCAAAATACTCGTGCACCTCATCGTGCAGGTGATCTGGTAGAGCACGATCATTCAAGTCCTGAAACTTTGGCAAAGTTTCCAAATTTATAGTAAAGATCCCCAGCTGCTCAAAAATTTTACGCTGGTCCGACCCTTTGACAACGATGAGTCCCTGATTTCCTTGCGCCAGGTGGCAAAATTTACCCCTGACGCAAAAGGACAGGTATTCCAGTGGCACAGATCCAGGGATGTGGCTCTTCAAACTGAGGCGCTCGTTAATAAAACGGTTGGCCCGACAGTCTTTCGAGGTGGTAATTAGGTTTGAATGATCCACCGTGATGCAAATTACTTCCGGGTCCTTTCCATCCTCCGGAATCGTGGCAATGGACAATTCGATTGGTACAGGCTTGCCTCCATGATGAAATACATTAGCATGGGCGAAGAAGGCTAGTTGAGACATGTTGCTTTGAGAGAACTCTGAGAGAGAATGTCTCTGTCTGCTGATGTCTCGCCTTTTATACTCTTTAGAGTCACGTGAATTGATTCCTATTGGCTGATACTCTCCAATCTATTGGCTGATACTCTCCAACATTGAAACACTATCCATATCATGAGATACCTATTGACTGATTCTATCCAACATTGAAACACTATCTATATCATGAGATACCTATTGGGTGATTCTATCCAACAGGACCATGCAAAAACTACACTCGCCATCAGGCACCTTTCGATTGAATCTGTTCATCCTTGGTAGAAATCTTGTGGCCTCTTTTTAACACAAGTTTTAAAAGAGATGCTCTCCAACGTTGGCACCTTCCTTAATCCAAAAAAAGGGGGACCGAGTCGACACAAAAGTCGACTCGGTCCCCCTTTTTTTGGGCCCCATGAGCAATTTTTTTTACTCTACCAAAGCTGAAACTTTGGAGCTCCATTCCGCCTGCAGCTTGTTGAACTGCTGCAGGTATTTTGCAAATTGAAACGATTTCAGCATGGTGCAATGAGACACGTCCCCTTCTTCGTGGAGGTCATCATGCATGGGGTTGGGAAAGGTTCCATCACAAAGGGTGTTGAATTTGGGCAGCATCTCCAGAGCCATGGTGGAGAGTCCCAACTCTTTGAATGTTTTTTGCTGCTTTGGGCTTTTGACTACGATGAGGCCTTTTCTACCTTGGGACAGCTGGTCAAACATGCCCCTCACGCAATATCGCAACCATTGCGCCGGCACACTCTTGGGCAGCGGGCGCACCAGACGAAGACGGGCGTTTTTGCAGGCATTGAAACGCATGTCTTTGGGTGTGGAGGTCAGGTCCTCGTGGTTCACCGTAATGCAGAGCACTTCGGGATCACTGCCATCCCTGGGAATGGTGGCAATCGATAGCTCGATGGGCACTGGTTTGCCCAGGTGGTGCAACACGCTGGCATGGGCAAAATAGGCGGGTTGATTCGACATGTTGCTGAGAGAGAATAATTCTGCTGGCTAGAGGCTGGCGTTATATATGCTCGAGGAGCGTGACGTCAACTGGCATTCCATGTGCCAAGGCCTTTTGATGCGAGCGCTCCACGTGTTTTTCCAAAGCCCGTTTCCAAGGTTGGGGCATCAGCAGACGCCAAGGGAGGTGTTTATCTCGATGCATTTCCCAATCATCCAACCACGTTAATAATGTCACGTACACATCCACCAAACGCGTGCATTGCGTGAGATTCAACGCGTACGCCTCCTTATTGTGGGGTTGATACGCCTCCCAAATTCGGCGAGACGGGGGACGACCCAATTGAAAAAATCTCAACTCGACTCCTGGATCCCACGTCAAATCCAAATGACTCGTAAACACGACCACTGTTTTTCCAAACGACCGAGGAACGTGCACACCAAAATTGGGCTCAAAAATAATGGTGTAAGGATAGTCTTGCTCGAAATATGTAACTCGATCCGGCCACCGACCCAGATTTCCAAAAACAATCGTAGTGCGAGAACGACACTGGTCCAATAAATTTTGTACCGAAACCATTTTTTTTACATCCTCTTGTGTAATGTGTCAAGGTTGGTATTTTTTTGGACAAAAAAATCAGACTTGTTTCCATAAAACAATTTTTTTTATTTACAAAAAATTATGTACAAAAAAAATGTACAAAACAATCATTATTTACAAATATTACATACACAACTGCCAAGATTTATTTGCAACACAAATTTAGAGGTTCTGTCACTTTAAACCCAACAGTGTATCTTTTCATAGGGTTCATTCTGGGCATTGTCAAATCCAGGGGTGCTTCCGGCTGCTCCATGGCCAACCCCTCTTCAAAATGGTCCAAAAACGATATAATGTCATTATTTGGATCAAAGAGGGAAGGCACCGTATGAATCAGCTGGGGTTCTTGTGCATGGGCTGGGGGGCTTCCATCACTTGTTCAGGCCCCAAGCAGTCTCCAAATACGTTTGACATTAAATGGTCAAACGAGGTCTCCACAGGTGGATCTGGAAACTGGATCTGCTGAGGTGGAAACTGGACAGGTGGATCTGGAAACTGGATCTGCTGAGGTGATTGAGACAAAGGTGGATCTGGAAACTGGATCTGCACAGGTGATTGAGACAAAGGTGGATCTGGAAACTGGATCTGCACAGGTGGCTCTGGCTTACGAGTCTGCTGAGGTAATCGAATCTGCACAGGTGGCTCTGGTAATTGAATCTGCACAGGTGGCTCTGGTAATTGAATCTGCACAGGTGGCTCTGGTAATTGAATCTTTTGAGGTGGAATGGACACGGGTTGAGGAGCAGCCAAGGCAGGTCTGGCAATCATTACAGGGGGTCGCACGACCGGTGTAACGAGTATTTTGTGGGATTTTTTTGGAATCCTAAAATGTTTCTTGGAGGGAGGATACACCGCTTCTTCCAAAGGTCGCTTGCTCGTCTCACCATGAGCCGGGGTCGGAGGAGGCAGTTTGTAGGCTTTTTGGTCATATCGGTTCACCTTTCGGAAATCCCCCAGGTTGAATCCGCTCTGAACGAGTTGAGGAAGAATGGTTTCGGGAATAATGTCCACCCCAAATACGGTCTTTTGCACTGTGAGTAAAATATAATGAGTTCCTGCCGGGATGGGATACGCCGTATGGGGCTCCAACACTTTGCGATGATAGAGCATTTGGTCAAATGGCTCAAAACTCCTCCTATACAGATTGAGTTTGCTTTGATGCTTTAAACTGGAGGAGGGCAGTTCGTACATTAGCATGGGCACATGGGTTGTTTGGATCAAATGAATCTCTCCCGGTTTCACGGTGCGAAATCCAAAGGTAAATCCAGTTTTGACGATAAACATGTTTTGGTGCATGAATCCCATCCGTTTGTCCGTATTCTTCAGCGGTCGATCGGGATTTCTCATTAAGCCTTGCGACACCTTATCCCACGTCATCTCATCGGGTTCAAAGGGATTTTGGATCCTCGCCGCCAACACGGCCCGCTTGAAATTGTCCATATACGATCGTCTGCAATGCCAACTATCGTTACAAAACATGACAAACACACGTTTCGTGGCCATCTCCTGATACAGGATGAATGCTTTGACGAGGCCCTGTCGAGCTGCATATTCCAACGTCTCGATTTTCTCAGGTAAGGTCACTGGTACCACGGTGCTGGATAGGTGCTCTGGGAAGGCATCGATTGCGTCCATGCTGCTGGCGAGTCGAGAGCAACTGATTTGAAGCGTCCCAACGAGCTCTCCTTTTATACGTTTCAGACAGGATGTGGGCGGAGCTTGCAGTCACCAATCTTGCTCACGAATGAAAAATGGGATTGATGGGTTGATGCAAGATGGCGCACATGCCTTGCACGGCTACCCAACGATGACAATGTATTTCGTTACAAAAGGGACATTCCCCCCTGTTTCGTTCGTTGGCATTTAACAGCATCACAGGGATCATTTTGAACGGACTGGCTGAGCTCCAATTCGCTTGAAATTCTTTAAATTTGAGCTTGGATTGATGATCCGTCACACAAATGGTACCGACATTGAGGTAATGCAAATATTTAAATAGTTCGTTGGGACATTGCCGATCCAAGGCATACGAGACGACACCGTTGGTGAGCGTGAATCCCTCATCTCGGAGACACAACACGGCCAAACCTTGGCTGTGGAAAAACACTTGAGCCGACACATGAGACGTGGGAATCAATCGATGGGCATACGGGGGTCGCCTGGGTCTAAAATCAGGTCTACGATAGGGTGGTCTGAAATCGGGTCTGCGATACAACCTAGGATCTCGGGGTCCATTCTCGTTTCGTCGAAAATCTCGTTGAATGATGGAAGCTACCTTTCTCACAGGTGAATCTGCCCGTCGCTTTGGTGAATTTGACCTTTGCCTTGGGGAATCCATCTTTCGCTTTGAGGAATCCATCTTTTTTACAGGTGAATTTGACCTTTGCCTTGGTGAATCCATCTTATGCACAGGTGAATCCATCTTATGCACAGGTGAAGCTACCTTCCGAATAGGTGTAGATATCTTGTGCACAGGTGAAGGAACAATGGGTTCAGGTGCAATAGGTGATTCCACGGGATCAGAGGATTCTTGAAATTCCATTCGTTGTCGAGACTCAATGGATTGTTCAGGTACCATAGGTGGTTCAGGTAAAGATTCATAAATCATGGAATCCTCTTGAGATGGCTCATGGGATGGAGAAGCCACTGGAGTGGGTGGTAAAGGTGAAACAGGTGCTGGTAAATTGAACATGTCAATCAAATCATCATACTCTGGAGAAGAATCCATTGTGAACGATTAAGTAGGATGAGACGCGTGCAGTATTTGTACTCGTCTCTCAAAAAATATTGAAGGCTAAAAAAAAAAAAAAAAAAAAATTTTTTTTTTTTTTTTTTTTTTAACGTTGGCAAGTTTTCGAATAAGGTTGGAAAACCTTTTGAACAAGGGTTCTCCAAACATGATCTAAAGTAGAATGATTACGAGAGAACGTTGGCAGGTCGTGGTAACCTTGGTACTCTTTTCCATCGCCATGGGTTAATCATTTTGAGCTTTCGTTGGCTCTGTATCATTCTTTTCAATATTTTATCTACGACCAATGTACTTTGCAATTTATTTTTCAATGTATTCATTTCTGTGTTTAACTCGTGTTCTTTGGCTTTCCACTCGTTTTCTTTGGTTTCCCATATTTTATTTTCAACTAATGTATTTTCCAATTTAAATTTTAATATCATTATTTCAGCGTTCAACTCATTTTCTTTTGTTTTCAACACGTCCTTTTCCTCTTTCCACAAGTCTCTTTCCTCTTTCAATATGTCTCTTTCCTCTTTCAATATGTCTCTTTCCCTTTGAATGAGGTCGCATTTCGCATTCATCTCGCTGAGTTTGGACCGTAACAAGACTTTTTGGTCCATGGCCCACTCTTGCTTTATCTTTTTAATTTCATTCATCATGTTTTGTTGTTTGCGGGACAATACATACATTTCGTCTCGGATCCGTTGAAACAAACATTCACCCCCCTGGTTTCCCTCCTTTAAATACAATTTTGTGTTACCGTAGAGCGTCACGTACAGAGGAGTCTCTTCCCCTGTCACCTGGTATTGGAAAGGAAACACGCAATTTAAAAATTTAAATCCCGTCACGTGAATTGGTACATTCCATTTCAAATGACCCCACGCGTCTGGTAAACATTTAATCACCTTGTCCCAACTGGCCACATTTTTATTTCCAAGCTGTTCCAACAGTAATCTTTCCATTCCTCCTGGAAAAAGCGTACAGAGAAAGGCAATACTATGCGCGTGCAAGGGTCGATTCATGTGGAAATGGGACCATTGTTCCGGATTCATTAATTTTTCGGGAATTTTACCCCCGTCACACGACGATTTAGGTTGGCTCACGTACACAATGGTCCGAACCAAATGAAAGGCACTCTGAATCTTGACACATTTCTTGGCCCGACCAGCAGAGGGAAATTCATAGCGAACTTTACCCTTCCAAATCTCTTCAAACGCACTTTCTTGCTCACATGCCAAAATCATGTGTCGATGCTGTATTTTACCCCTCTCTGTCTCTAATCCATCGCAGAGACACCAAAAGGGTAAAATGACAAATTGATTCCGAATCATTTCCATTTCCTTACAAAACGTATCAAAATGTTGTGTTTGACCATAATGTGAAACCATACCCAATCTCCTTTCAAGTAGCGCTGAATAATCCCCCACACATCTTTGCCCAACCATTGTCAAATTATTCCCTCTTCCCATACGTCGGGTTTCTCAAAGATTGAATCATAAAAATTGTCC
>BMAO01017921.1:0-36621 GCA_019973975.1 Trichonephila clavata
GAACACCTTCGAAGAAAATTTTTTGAATTAACCTGAATTTTGCCTGTTAATGCATATTTTATGACCTTATGGGTCTTTAAAATCAGAAAAACACCCAAGTAAAGTCTTATTAGTGCACATTTTTTCTGTGAAAGGGGTATTTTATGAAAAAATAAGCAAAAATAAGACTTTACGCAAAACATGATAACTGAAAATAAAATAAATATATTGACATTTTGTAAATTGAATAATATAGCATACAACCTTATCTAGGGAATAGACACTTATTTTGGTAATATAACCATTACGTGAGAAGCTATTGTGTTTCGAGCTTCTTAACGTTGAAATTTTCTTTAAAAGCTATTGTAATTTTCACTTTATTGCTGTATAAAAAAATTCTACTCAACATAAAATCTTAAGAGAGGTCTATTCCCTGTATTAGTATTTAAAAAACATATATATAAAATTTTTATTTCATCCAAGCATAACTTTTTGAGATATTGTGTTTTGCGGTAAGAAAAAATGTAAAAAAACTCATTTTGAGAAAACGACAAAATAACATTAAACTAATCTGATTACAAGAAAAACACTTACTTTCTTATTAAAATGCACCAGATTTATAATTCTCTCCATCTTAACTTCTAAAACATATTTTTTTTTCTTTTTAAGGGCTCTTAAATTTTCCTATGTTTCTTTGTTTTGGGGTCTGCGTTATGAATCGATTCACGGATTCTGCATTTATCTAAATGTTTATATCCCCGTAAGGTAAACACCCAGGATTTTCAATATTCATCTTATTAAAAACTTTGAGGCACCCATTTAATCCCTCATTGAAATGTATAACAGCATCATACGACCCAATTTAATTGTTTTTGAGCGAAACAAATACTTCTTTCGGAACTTTTTGCCAGACTATTCCGTTAAAACACTCATTTGCATTTTGCGTGCGTCCATGTAAGCACTTACTTAATATCTGTTTGTCGCATAGTTCTAATATACTGGTTTAATTTTATTTAAAACATCATTGATAAACCAGCATATTTTGTGGTACATTTTGTTCCATTTGCCACCCCCGCTGAAAATAACACCAGCTGTCTTTCCCTATTGGGCACTGACCATGCATCGGTTTCTTATCACTTGATGCACAGTGATATAACGCAGCAATTACATTTTGCTGCATGGCATTTAAGTTACCGACATTACTGCGTACAGCAATTCCGTAGTAATTTTGAAGTCGGTCGATAAAATTATCAGTTAATTGCCTTTACCAGACAGTCCTTTAGTTTTTGTTTTTAGCTTTCTTAGACGCGAGCCCACTCTCTTTGTACATGGCCAATGCACTCAAACTTTGTCACACTGTTCATTCCATAAGTGTTCTTTCACACTCATGAAAGCTTTTGAGTCACCATCTCCATAATATTGCGTGTATTGAAGTCTGCGGTTTTTTCTGAAACGAAGAAATATTCGTGAAGCCCCACAATTTCCATTTTTGACGAAGATCCGTGAAGTTACACTGACATATGTGGTGGCTTTTGACGACTCGATATTCAGAGTTTCTTGGCATAGTCTGAAGTCTCTTACATGTAGGACAGTAGGACGACATAACTTCTACGTCTAACACCTTACCAGTATCAACTGATATTGGCAGCAACACAACCATTCATAGACGTATAGCCTCTACGCTGCCATGTGCCATCCACAGATATGCCACATTTTACAAAATCAGATGAAAATTTTGTTTATATCCACAATTTCAGTAGCAGCTTTTTTCATGGATTCCTCAGCTACTTCCTGAACCACTTTTAAAAGCTTTGCTTCCTGATTTTGAAAGCAGTTTTTGTCTCAGTCGAGGCAAATTTAATGTTGAGCATAATTTAAATGCACCAGCAAAACCCTTGCCTATCTGCCGCATACCATATACTAGCCTGGTATTATGACTGGTGCATTTACAACTTTTTTTGATGAAGCAAATGCAAAGAAAAAGTCACAGCATTTACATTTTAGTGTAAAATGAGAGCATAATCCATACATGGAATCCTCAAAAAGCTCTACTTTTTCAGCAAAACATTTTTGGGCAGCAAAGTTGAGAAAATGCATCCACAATAAGCTCAAGATCAATGATTCTGTTACCAAACAGAGGACCAGGCATTTCTTCTGCATTTGACATACTCTCATTTCCCAATTTTGAAGAACTAGCAGTGCATTCAGGAACAGGTGTTGAATTGCTGTTATTTTCGGAAATTTTTGTGTATTTATTTCCAAAAAATTGTCTCTTACGCTTTCTAGCAATACTTTTAACCATTTTCAAGCAAAAATAAAACAGAATAGAATTATTTTTTAACTTTCTACTCTGTCGATTCTTTCAGTATGAAAATCAAACATATATGTAAACAAAGTCACTAAACAACAAATTTGATGCCAGATTTCATACACAAAAAGGAAAAATGTATTTCCAAATACATTTATATTTATTCTCAAATATTCTATTTTAATTTCTGACAAAATATTTGTATATTAATTTTCATATTTCATGTCATATACCATGAAAGAGAAACGTAAACAAACAATTTTGGCCACTTCCGGTTAGCAGAAGGCATTTCCGGTCAGAGAAATTCATGATCAAGTAATATTAAAAAAGCTGTAACTTGGCTTCTAATTAAGCTAGAAACAAAATTTTTACAGATTTAGAAAGATAAAAGATTAAATTTTAATATTTGATCAAAAACGAAAAATCGATATTTTGACCGAAAATTGAGTTTTAAAGGTGTTCTGTCACCTTAAGTATCTAAGATAGATTGAATTAGATTTAGCAATCGGATCACTAGCACTTGTTCATATTGTCTAGTTCAATTAGTCGCGTTTGCTTAGAGTTATTCATTGAGAATAGATTGCTCGCTTTATATATCACTCCTAGGGTTTCCTTTTGTAGTTCCACTTGTGCTTGATTAATTGTGTTGGAAGAGTAATAAAATAATAGTTATTATGGAAGTTGTTGGTGATGCATTGTTTCATCCCACACCCTTAGGTAGGCAAGATGGTGAAAGAGCGTTGCGGATTAGGATAAGCTACAATATTTGAAAATGTCCTCACGCTACTAGAATCAGCGAGCAAGTAAAGCATCTCTGGACAAATAAGATCACAGTGTTACCACCATACGAAGTCACAGGCCACTGCGTGGCAGACGTGTTAATGAAAAGCTTATCTATCATTTGATGCATTATTTGCATACAGATGTTAATTATTTTGTTCTATTTTTGAAAAAGCGTTCTCGTATTTAATTGCTTTTACCAGTGTATAACTAATTTTGCCATGGCTGAATATTTTCTGTGCATCTGATTTGATATCTTAAATTAAGTCGAATTTCGCTAAATTGTGCTTACATTTTGCAGTTTTGTGAGATTTAAGATTGAATCCCTTTTTTTAAAATGAATGTCTCAAACATTTAATAATTTTCTTACGGAAAAATTCTCATAACTTCTTGCACCAAAGGATGAAAAATTTATTTTTCCATTTATAAGAACAAAACGCATTTTTTAAAAGTAACATTATTATTCAAATTAGAATCATTAAACATAATTTATAATAGATATGGAATAATAGGAAACATAAAGAAATGCAGTTTGTTAAGTTTTGTACATTGGAATTTCTTATATCATAAAATGATAAAACACAAAACTTAAGCACTTTCCTCTAATACTAAAACAATTAAATAAATAAATAAAAAGTATAAAATAAGAAAAATTTGTGTGGATGAACAAAATCGAATAAGCCAACCTAATAAATTATCATAATATAAAATACTACATAGGTGTTTTGAATTTTGATTCTATTTTAATTATTCATTAAAAACTCTAGTAAAATGCTCAGTAAATAAGTTCGCCTTTTTTTAAAAATAAAAAGCATTTTTAGAAAACATTTCACAATACTTAAGTATAAAAAAATTATACCAGTACTTACTTAAAAGTAAATTCTCTTTCATAGATACCCTTTAAAAAATTCTACTTTTAGCACTAATAATGCATTGCTGGGGAAATTCAATTTAATTGTTTACTTGAAAAATCTCCAATTCTTAAGGAAACAGCTTGAGTGAACAACAAGTCAAGATTTAAATCTAAGTAATTATACATAAGAATTATTTTCATTACTTTAACTTTCATAATTTTATCCCAAAGTTCTTCCTGATAATAGTGCCTTGCTGTAGTTAGAACTACTCTTCACTAAAGTAGTTCTGTGTTATTTGTAGACGGTATTATTCTTCAAAACCGGTTCTTCTCATTAATGAATTCTCAGCAACCTAGTTTAACTATAATATAAAGCAAAAATAAAACTTGAAATTACTACCAGCTTTTCGGAAACAACATCTTTCGTACAATATCTAGCCTTGTTTGGCGACGTAAATAATTTGCAGCATCTTTTATTACTTCAGTCGCTTCTCTTACAATGTTAAGAGAATGAAATTGTATAAGAAATGGGACATGATATTAGGTTCTGTAGAATACTCATAGAAATCTCCATAATGCCATTGTGTTGTCTCGAAAACTTTAGGTTCCTCAAAAATAAGAGAAATTATCAAAATGGCTAAGCTTGTTTTAATCATGTTCGTTGGGTACAAAACGTATTAAACAAAAATAATTTGTTTAAAATATACTTAGTTAAATAGCTACGACTTGAAATGAGATGCACAGGTATTAACAGAACTTACATAAATGAAACTTTAGGAATGCATTTTAGATTATTTGCACAGGAAGTTAATGTGAAGTATTTTATATTTTCATATAACTTTATACTAGATAATAACTATTACTTTTTTTAAATAAACTTTTTAAAATTTATTTTGAAGACACTCAAAAACATGATGCATGAATTCAATTTGCCTCTTTAGATTCTTAAATGGATCTTTCACGAATGTACGCTGCTATGGGAGACTTAAGCAAAAAATCAGAACACGAAATGGAAAGGAATATTAATTAAATGTAGAAATTGAGCAGGAGATACTGCAATTCAGTTGCACATTCATTGACGCTAAATTAAAATTGAAATAGTAATATGCACTTAATGAACTTAAATATCAATATGATTGCAAATTGCAAAAGTAAATGCATAGGAAATTGCAACTTGTTCGAAATAGATGTATAGTTTTCCTGGACAAAAAAAATGTAGAAAATGATAATATATTTACTATCAAAATATAATGGTTACAAAATGTGGCACAAAAAAAGGGCAAGTGTAATTAATGCCAAACTAAACAGGTTGTACTTCCTTTAAAATGGAAAGATTTACTTAATACGACGAGGCACAAAATAGTTTATCAATTCAATAACCGTAATTATTTAAAAAAATTATTAATAATTAATTAAGAAGCTGATTCATCCTTCAGTTTAAAATATTTTCAAGTGTTTCATTTTTTAAAAAAATACGAAGATTAATAATTTTTTTTGATAATAATTGCAACCTTTTAAGAATTTTATTTACTTTAACTCGTTTTTGAAAAAGGTTAGTCAAATAGAAAAGAAATATATATATATAATGGGTGTCCATAATTAAACTTGAAATTTGCGAGCAGTGTGTAGAAAAAACTATGCAGCGGAATAGTATGAAAATTAAGTAATATCAGAATGAAATGATGGGGATTTTATCGAGGGGAGAAAAAACAATGACTCAAAAACCAACCCTAGCTTATTCAGTATTATAGCTTTATTCAGAACATTTAAGGGGTCACTTCACGCAGCATTTTTCCTATCTCTGTAATGTTAAAAATGACCAAACGTAAGGAACATTTTGAAAAATTGACCAGTTGTACAGTCATGAATTTTTTTTTGTAGATTTATTACACTGTTTTTATTATTTTAATGAGAGCTTTTTTCAAATTTTGAATAGTTTTTTTTAAAAAAATTCACATGTAGACTAACACATCAAAAATTTTAAAACGTTGAAAATTTTTGTACGTTTTAACCTATAAATATTTTTTGAATAATTTTTTGACAAAATCTCTCATTAAAATATTTATTTGTATAATATTAATATATGTGTAAAATTTCAAAGCTATTAAATAAGTAGTTTTTCAAAAATGTTCCTTTTCTGTTGAAATTTACATTTTTGAGAAATAGTGATTTTAAGTAAAAACTTACCATTAACTAATACATACCAGAACCATAACTTGGATTGCTGGGATCATCTGCAAGATCATCTTCTTGTCTACATTTTAATTGTCTATTTTTAATTCTAGCTTCTTTTGTTTTTTGTAAAACTGCCTTTTCCGCTTTTCTTATACGTGCATGATCAGCTTCTTGCAATGCTCGACATGTGTAAAATCCAGGTTGAATATTTAATGTATCTAAAACTTTAATTTGGTAATGAAGCCTTGATTATACAAAGATATAGCTTCATATACTCCAGTTTTTAAAGTACCCAATTGTACAAAAACAGTTTTTGGAATTATGGACCAGATAACACTATTTAAGCTTTCATTACAATTTTGAATTTTACCGTGCAAGCATCTAGACAGAAGTTCAGGGTTTGAAAGATCTCTAAATACCTTTTTTATGCAATTCATAATTGCAATAAGTAAGTTGTGTTTATGTTTGTGTGTATCCCCTTTCAGTATAGACTTATTATATCCACACCACGAATAATCTCCCATGGGGCATAAACCATGTTGTGGATTCAAATCTGTTGAGATTTTATGACAAAATGTAGCCCAAATAGCTTGTCTCATGGCTGACAAATTACCCGAGTTATTTCGAATAGCCAAACCATAGTATCTTTGCAATTTGTCTATTTCTGCATCTGTCAATCTATTACGGCCTCCTAGAGATTTTTGTCCTCGAGCTTTGTACCTTTTAATTTTGATTTTACTGCCCTGAGGCGTGGCCCCATCCTTTTTTCAACATGACCAACTCATTCTAATTTTTCGATGTTGACATTTTTGTAAGGTTTAGATTCTAAAACTGCTTTGTATGCTTTAGAGTCCCCATCACCCAAATATTGTGTATATCGTAAATTATGTAACATCTCTGAGCGATGGAAGATACGAAGGGCACCTTCAACTTCCATTCCTCCACTATTTCCGAAGTAATTTGCCAAACACTCATCACTATGTACATTGCCGTTAAAATGGCATGAGCATTTCCTCGATAATATTTCGGCATCAACAACTTTCCCAGTGTCCATACTAACTGCCGTAACAACACCATTTAGAGAAGTATGGCCCTTTTCTGCCAGGTACCATCTATAGCCACAGGTACATTTGGGTTACCATTATTAAATGATACTGTTTCGGCAGCAGCTAACGCCATAGACACGTTGTCTACTTTCTCTGTAGCGTAATTTAATACATGCATGGACTCGTAAAACCGCTTTGGTAGAGGTGGCAAATTCATATAACTCCCGCAAAACATTTTCGCAGCTGCTTCTCCTTTTCCAACTGACCTCATAGCATACGCAAGTCTAGTGTTCACCTCATACATTTTTGTATCTTTTTTATTAACTACTATTTTAGTAAACCTGGTATTGAGAACAGGTTGAATAAGACCACAAAAGTCACAGCAGATTAACAACTCTGTAGCTAAACCCTGGATTTGGCGACCAAATTTGATGTTGATACCTTGTTTTTTACATTTTACACATAATATATGTTGTTTCAAGGCACTAGAAAACAGTGGAATGTCAATTATTTCACAAAAATTTTCAGATGAATCTAAAAATGAAACATACTCATCATTAAACTTACCTAATTTTGATTTTGACGATGAATTCTTAAGATACGTAAATGGAGGTTGTTCTACTTCATTGAAGTCCTCAGAAGATGGACTATCTTTACAATTTCCTCCAAACTTCCTTTTTTTAAACGTTTTGTTACTAGAACGAGGCATATTATTCAGTTTTTGTGCATTTATATCTGATCAAAATGGAGAATATTGGCTATATTTTACGAGATAAAAAGCAGCACGTGAGTTACCAGATAGTAAACAAACAGCTACAACTAATCACTTCACTTCTTTCCAAATGAGTTGCCGATCAAAATAAATTCTTTTAATCAATTTAAGTTATTTGACAAGGCTGAAAAGTAGCATGTATCATTTGTTTTGATTTGAAAGGGGCGTGGCAATCAGTTGTTTTGAGATTTGACAGATGTAAACAACTTTTTAAAAAATATTAAAAATACTTCTAATTCAGCTAGAACAAAAATTTAAACTGTATCAGAAAAAGAAAGAGTGGTATTGTATTTTTCAATCAAATTTGAAAAATCGATTTTCTGATCGATTTTTGTGAAGTGACCCCCTTAAATAATCCACAAAAGCTTACGAAACATGCCCAACATTCCCTGCTACAATGTGGAAAATAAAATCGCATGTTCGACTGTTGAAAGCAGAATGAATGAGGGAATGTTACGCAAGTGGAGTTCTATGCTTTCTTTAAGGTCGAAAAAGATGTGATGGGATCATGGTAGATCATGGCCTTGAGGTATCCCCGTAGTCAAAAGTCGCAAGGATTCAAGTAGGAGGCGAAGACGAAGCTGGAGGAAAATGCTGGATAAGGATTCTGTCATCACCGAAATGGAGGCGGAGCACTTGTTTCATACAACGGGCGATGAGAGAGAGTAGGAGCACTATTCTGCATAAACACTGTGGTTGTATCACATCGCCTTGCCTGAAGATCCGTAATATCGGATTGCTCTAATAATGAGGTGTGTCGCTCATTGGTGATGGTTCATGCTTGTGGACGTTGTTTCAAATTTCCTAATCATGTCTGTTAGGCCTTGACTACTGAGTGGACCTTTTTGGAACTGCTTTAAAGACCGAAATTTCCGCAATAATTAGGTAACAGTCTTCCATTTGGTAAAACTATTGTATTTCACCACTAAAGTACATTCCTGGGCAGTCGACTACATCCTAATTGACTTGGAAAAGAGTATGACTGCAGTTTGCCTCTCTCGCACCTTTATATCCCTAGGGCTATTGTGCGTGCACTTGATTGCTATGATTACGACATTTGCATATACCAATAATTTACATGGCACAACGCCATCTAGGGTGGTTTTTGAAACTCATTTTTTATTTTTCCTCTATAAAATCCCTATCATTTCATTTTGCCATTAACAGTTTTCATGTAATTTCACGCTATAGTTTTTGCTACATTTCAAGTTTAATTATGGACACCTGGTATAATAAGAATATTTTAACCTAAGTATATTTTAACTTTAAAACAAAGAAATCGAAATTTAAGCGTGCTTGTTATACGCCATATATAAAAATAGTAACTATAAATATAAGAAAAAGATGACCATAAAAAGATTAGATTTCTATATGTAAAAAAATGATAATTATTTAAAGGTAATGACATAACTTATGAGCTTTCATTATTGTATAACAAATTTTCATCACATATTCGTCTGTCGTTATGTTCTCAGATATACATCGAATTTTGTTTTGACATTTTTCTCCAACACTGATACTCCAATCCACAAGCAAGCTTTTTTATCTTTACCATCTAGTTAGTTGGAAGTACTATATTTTTAAATGTTTTTTTTAAATTATGACCGGTTTAAATTCAATCCATGTGGATTTATTTTCTCCTCAACTACTATTTCTATAATTCAAGAGAAATGCATGAGTACCATTTCTGGATTTTTCATAGAAGGAGAGCGAGAGTTTACGCAAAAATGCAACTAAAAATTCAAAATTGTTGTTTGAAAAAAGTAATTATTCGCGGAATATACTGTATATATATGTATATGTATATAATTATTATTATTATATTAATGTGATTTTATATAGATAAACATAGTAATTATAATCTTAAAATTAATTTACAAAAATTTCAAGCTTTTATAGATTTAGTCTTAAAAGAAAATTATATTAATTTTAATGGTGCTTTGTATAAACAAATTCAAAGTTTGCCTCAAGGTGGCCCTTTTAGCAATAGTTTGGCTAGTTTATCTTTACACTTTTATGAATATAAATATATTATCACTAATGATTACTACATTTTTAGATATATAAATGATCTAATTGTATGTGGTAAAAACAGTAATTTTAATCACAGTATTAAATTTTATCATGATTAATTATACCTAGTTAACATTAATAATAATCCATGTAAAACTAATTACTTGTATGTACCATTTTTTATTAAGGATTATAAATTACAAGTAATATTTATGATAAAAGAGTTAATTTTAACATTATTAAAGTGCCATACTGGAATTCCAACATCAATTTCTATATATATAAATATTACCTTTAAATATATTTATTGTAATAATGTATTAGTTAGTGAAAAATTTAATTTTTCAAAATTTTAATAACTTTATTAACTAATGTGTTAAACAAGGGTACCCTGCTAATTTTCCATACAATTAAATTTCTAATAGTTCTCAATGAAATAACAATATGTAATAATATAGCAATTTTATTAATTTGTTTTACAGTTAATCGAAAGATAGCGCCGCATGTGTTTAATAAATCAATAATACTATATTTTAATTAAAATTATTAGTTAGGTTTGTGGCTGTCTTTTTCTTCACTATATATTTTTATAAATTTTATATCAATATTTTAAGGTTTTAAATGTATATATATATATACATTATTTATTAAGTATATATATATATATATATATATATATATATATATGTATATAATGTTATTTTATCCTATTTTACTGTTTTTATGCGGTACTGTCATACTTCTTTCTAAGTGGGAAGCACGGTATGATACTGAACACACGTAGTAAGTTAATCATCCAGATTTTTTTAATCGATTTTACCTTATACTAGTGATTAATAGTAGGTTATAATTGTATTGTTTTAAATTAACAGATTGTGTTTTTATTTACAATAGTTAAGTTTCTCTTGATATTCCTTACTTTCTCTACGGGTAAGAGTATTGGCAAATACAGGAGAAGGTTGGCTGGCCGCAAAACTGTGTTTAAATTTGCAACCTTGGCTCCTAAGGCCAAGAGATTGCTATAATACTACTGTGGCTAATACTTTTTACTATCTTGATTAGTTACCTTAGGTTTATAACTATTTTGTATATATTTATGAATGATATATATATATATATATATATATATATATATATATTATTCTTATGTGGTGCAAGATAATAACGTTTTTGTAACTACTTTCTTTCACTATACGAGTATCACTCTGAAATTTTTAAGATACTCCTAGGTTTTTAAAGATAGATTCACAAAATTTTAGGAGTGTTCAAGGTAGTTTCCTCCAGCATCAATGCACTTTTGTAGATGAATTTTCCTCAGATTAAATGCCTCAAACCATTCATTTCTTGGAATTGATGAAAAAAGACATTTATAGCCACATCAATCTCTTGCTCTGAATGAAAACGACGTCCTCCTAAGTTCTTATTTAGATTAAAAAACAACCAAATATCACACATAGCTAGATCCGGAGAACAAAGTGTGTGTTATATTACTTAAATTTGCTTTTGTTTAAGGTATGTGACTACCTTCGGATCACTTTTTTTTTAAATGTATAAATTTTCAACTAATTAAACTTTTTTATTTGAAATGGGCATAAACTATTAATTCAAGTACAATTTCCCCAAAATTAAAAATAATTTTGGATACCTTGGGTATTTTGAGTGGAATTTTAGTGAAAAATTTCAGTTACGGTTAGGCTTGTATTGGAAATTCTAATTAATATATTAAAATAGTATTTATATAGTACATAAAATATTTCATTGTCTGTGCTTAGAGCTATAAAATCTGCAATACTTTAAAAAAGTTTCTGAAATATGGCATTTTTTATGTAAGAACTCAATATTTTACAAAAAACTACTTTTGTTTTCTCATAAAGAGAGTGCAATAAAATAAAAAAAATATATACACTCAGAGATTATATTATAGTCTAGACTGAAGATAAAACAAAATAAAACATTTTCTGAAAATTTCAACTCAATATCTTAAAAAGAAATCATGTAGTGAACTTCATCGTGAAACAAAAAATTAAAAAACATAGTTTCTCAGAAAATGCATTTAAAGATTTTAATATGGTATAAAAAATTTTCTTCTAATTGTACATTTTTTAAACTCGCCATATTTATCGGTCAAGATCTCTTTAGCTTCATGTTTAGCTAATTCGGACTTTTTTAAAAAAAACTTTTGCTGTTTTCTGGAGAGTTTTATAGACTATAAAAATTGTCATTTTTAGTGAAATTTTGATGAAAAATTGCATTTACAGAAAGTTTTAATGAATGTATTCAAATAATATTTTTACAGTACGTGAATAATATCTTTATATGTGTTAGGAATTAAAAAATTTGAAATAGTTTTGAAAGTTTTTTAATTTTGCCAATTATATGCAAAAAAAAATGATATTTTAAAAAATTAATGATTTTTTTTTCATAAAAAGCAATAAAGTACATAAATATATACACAAAGATCAGATTTTGATTCATGAAAGTAAATGATGTATGTTCTGAAAATTTCAATTCAATATCTTAAAAATATTTTGAGTAGGGATGTACTTCCGGTTTTGTAAACTCTGTTTCCGGTTTACTAATTATGCTATAACTTTGCTTCTAAATATCGTAGAAATAAAACTAGAGTATGGGCAATAAAATAAAAGTATAAAATCAGTTTGAAAACTTTCCCCAAACGACGAATTTTGGGTAGTGACATACCTTAAAACTTAACTGTTAATCCGGCTGTATGAGAAGATGCATTGTCATGGCGAAGCATTGGTCACATAACATTAACTTCTTGGAGAATTTCTAGACACATTTAGTGGTATACCAGTTTTCTGTTACTGTCTTCTGTCCTTCCAACTTGATGGCCTGACCAATCCGTACTTCTGAAGAAAACGGCATACATTACTTTCTTCCTTGCTCGTTGTCTTTTCACCATTGCTGGCATGGGATCATCTTAAAAGACCCATATTTTGTTTTTCTGACGTGTTGGAACGTCAAAAAACGATATATTCGTTTCATCACCCGTTGGAATTTTAGAAATGATGCGGTGGCATTTTAGCAATTTAAGTGTTTATTTACTGATTCTGACACGCTTCCTCTTTTGGTGCTCAGTTAGATTATGGGGAACCCAACGCAAACTACTTTTTTCACATGAAATTCTTCATGAATAATTTTGTCTAGGGCTGCGGATTCAATGTTAAGTTCCTTTTGTAACATTTGGTTTATTCATATGATTGAAATAAAATTAGTTTAGCAATAATAAATATCAAAGTTTGAAAGTTACAAATTTTTTTATCACAACGTACATTTATATTTTAATAATAACATTTTGTATAACAAAATTTTTTCTTTCTTTCAAAGGAAATTTGAAATCCGTACTTCTTCAAACTGATTTAAGTACACATAAATTTCGAAAAAAGTCATAAGAAGAACAATAAAAAACTCAAATCAACATTAACAATATAAAAGCATATTTATCAAAAGCTGACTTGAGTTATTCGAAAGTCAGACTATAAATTCAGAAGGAAAAACTTTTTCTACAGATAATATTTTCATGCGATTCAGATCTCTCTATCGATGTTTTAAATGGTTCTACACATCGATGAAATAAGTATATAGAAATATATATTGTACTTAGACGAATAAAATTGATAATTTGTTACGAGTAATAATACTTAACATATAAATTTACGTATTGTATGACTCTTTTATAAAACTGAATGCCTTAAGCAATATTGATAGGATGTTTTAAAGGACTAGTTTTTAATGAACTGTTGTCATACAAAACGTTAATGGCACTTTTTTTAAGGCAAAAAAAGATATTATAAAATATTTTTCTTCTTTTTGGAAAATTTCCTTACAAATCCAAATTGGAACATTAACTAAACTGATTTATGCAACTTATTATTATTAATTATGCATTGTGCATAAGTGTTTTGCATAAAATTTGGAGCACCATGCTTTAAAACTATAAACATAAAATATTACAGTAGTTTTTACTGATTTAATGAAACATGAAATATGCTCATAAAATATTCAATTATTACGACATTAACAATAAATTCAGTAAAACACAATAAAAACATTTAAAATAAATTACGTTTTCTAGAATAAATACTTTTGTACCAAAAGCTTTTATCACAAAATCTACAAACATCAGTAAATTTTTATGAAATATTTTATATAAAGAGGAGTAATTCATTGCAAATGTAAATAATAAAATTAATTCTAGATTTAAATTTAATTTTAAGAGAAATCTAACTAAAGTCTGTTTAAATAATTTGTAAAATATGGCTTATATTTTTCAAAAATTGTTAGACTCAAAGTAAAAATTTGTGAGGATTAAGAAGCAACAAATATATATTTGGGTACTAATCATAAATTATCTTTACTTCCATCGAAGAAAAATATTTCTTAATCTCTGAAAGCGAATGATTTTTTCTTCAAAGTTTATTCGATGTTATCTTTCTCACCGGTAAAATGTATTAAATATAATTTAGATTAAGCTAGTCAACAAATATTGATGTATGTTTTTGGAATATATGTTGACGTATAAGTAAATAATAACTGGTAAGTTTATCTTTCTCTCTGAGAATTATAAGACACGGAAATAGTTTCTGTTGCCAGATAACTAAAATATTCCCATAAGTTGCATATTGCAGTCGTAAATGTAAATATTATTTTCAAAACTAATCTATTTCTATCGTAACGCAATTTTGAGTAATTAGAGAATCCTTATTTACTTTGGTATTTTACTTAAAGTATTAAATTTTCAATACATTCTAACTAAGTACAAATTTTGTCTAACATTTTCAGTTTAATTCACTTTTGAAATGTCTTATATACCGTGATAATGATTATGTAAATATCGTTTGCTTTGAGAAAGCTTAAAATGTTATGTATTTTAAATCCATGTAAATAAATACTTGGAAAAAATTTGTTAAATGATAGAATTCCAATTTTAATATTTTTTTATTCTAATCAATATTACTGGTTGTTTTAAATTTCTGAAGCTTTTATATCGAGAAACTAAAAGCATAGAAAAGCTGTAATGCAGATGCAATAATTATACTAAGAGATTATTTGATATTTTATCTGTTTCTATTAAAGGTTTAGAAATAAATTTATTTTAAAGGAATATTTATTTTACCCATAATATGGGAAGTCAATTAAGCAAAAACGTATTCTTCTGCTAAAAAAGTATTTTACTTTACAGGCTTCATTTTTTTAAAAAAAAATTTAATTTTAAAAGTTAACTACAAAAATGCTGAAAATATTTAAATGGAAATTAGGACAATTAGGGCAGTGAAATTGTAAGGAAACTATACATATGATTACATTGGAACAGTTATTTTCCATAACGCAGCGATAACCATTTGCGAGTTTGGTAAAACATTTACTGATGAACTTTAATTAAAATTTGAGTAAAATATAAACTCAGAAAATTTTTATTTTTTAGTTTAAAATTTTCTCTTGATATCTAACTACAAGCAAAAAATAAACATGCAAAAAAGTCCTTAAATTATACTATGTTAACCCTTTTGAATATTTAAAAAAAGCATTACCATTAAAACAATAGTTTCAAATTACTTAAATAAATGTGCTTAAGGTTGCCTCAATTTTTTGAGGGAATTATATTTTATTTCACCTTATTTACTTACACAATATCTTAAACAGAAGGAAAATATGGTACTTTTCCGTTTCTCTGGCACAAATCTCTCCAAGCAGGCATTTTGCTGGCCCAACATACTATATACACATAAAGCAATGCTAAAAAATGTTAGTTCTCATTAGCGTTTCATCCAGTCTTTGCGTATTTTGAAGAAAGAAGTCAGTGATAAGAAAATACCGTGACTTGTTTTGAAAATGGAATGGTAAAAGGCTACCAGAGAAAATATTCGATTTGGCGTCGGCTGTATGATGTCTGTTGACTTAATCACCTGCGTCGGTGAAACGGAAAAGTACCAAAAATATATTTCGTGTGATATTCATATGACATTTGTTTCAATATTGTTTATGAAAATCAAACTAAAAACAAACAGAAGAAAGCTAATTGCAACTTTTTTTCAACCTTAAAATATTTTCATCACTTTATTTTAATCCGTACATATGTAAAATTTCATATTTTATCCATGTACATAATCTGTGACATGTGAACATCATTTAACGAATAGGTACTCTTTCTACTAAATAAAGTTTACCGACAAAAATTAAAACTTGAAAAATGTAAGCAAGAAGAAAATTTTTAATATCTTATTATAATCCCGTATCTATATACGAGTATTAACCCTGGTAGTTAAAAAAAAACCCAAGAAGTTAAGAACTCAGAAAGTGGAGCATTTATTTTTGTATTAACATAAGAATTGTTCACTGTCCTAGTCAATTGATTTTTACATTTCAATTATCTTTTTCTAATACAATTGGAGTTTTATGGTTTTGAATAAATGATCTCATTTCCTAATTCTATAACATTTATCATTTTGTTTTATTTCTGAAAACAATTCAGCAGGAACAAAATAACTCTTCTTTTATGAAATAGGTATTCCTTCTTTCTGAATTTCAATCACTTAAAATTCAATCGTTGTAATCAATTATTGTAATAACAGACACATCTTCTCCAAAAAAAATCGTTGAAAAAACATGCCTGTGGGTTAAAAGACCAAGTGACAAGATAAAAGTCCTTTTCAACTTTTGTGCCGTCTGTATTTCTCTTCCAGTCTGTTAAACTGACAGCCTCTGTCTTTTGTGCTTTCGAATGCTTGAAGATTTTCTTTCTGTACTGTCTCTTTTAAGAATCGTTTCCCGAAGACATTTTCGTTGTGATTGTTTTTTATATTTACTCTCTCTTGAATAAAGTACAACAGACTCGGAATTTTGTTTGTTGCATTTAAATGAGAAAAATAATGGAAAATGTCTTTAAGTGGAATATAAAAAGAAGATAAAACTCTTACTTCCCTCTCTAAAACAAAATGAAGTAGAGTAGGAATATATGCATTTTAAACTATATTTTATACGATTTATTTTGAAAATGGAAGTACTGTTTCTTTGAGATATCTTTATTAAACAGACATTAAACTTACACATAATTTTGTATAAATACATTTTTCTATTTATTTTTATTTTGATATATATACATATATATATATATCAAAATAACTAAACCTGGATGAGTAAATATATATATATATATATATTGGGAAATTTCAGACTTAGTCAAACAGGTTTATTTAATTTTTGGCGTTGCTGTTGCCTGAGCCTGGGTGAAACACGTTGTACTTCTTTATTCCACCCCAATTTTGGTGGAGAGCACCCTGGGGTGGTCACAGGCCTTCCATTTTCCCTCCCCTTCCACCAACCACACGAGATGACTTGTGGCTCGACGACTGTTTAAAGTACCCCCCCAGGTTGCAAAGGTACTATACATTTACAAACACCCATGTTTTTTTGCGGGATTCGAACCCAGGCTCTACGGCACCGCAGTCAGCGTCACTAACCACTATATCGGATGGGTCGCTATTTTTGGCGTTAATATGGTTAAATAATATTTTTCTTTATCGAAAATAATAGCTTGTATTTCTTTAATTCTTACTTTTGCATTTAAAACTGACTAATTATTCCATATATCTGTCTTCAGTGCAGAGTTAGAAATATCTAATTATTTCATAGATTAATGTGGAGTATTTTTTTAAAAAAAAATCGGATGGAGGAGGAGGAGTCAAAAGGTATGAAACATCAGTTGCATAAAAGAAGAAAAAAGTTAGTTAACGGAGGGTACAGTTACTTCTTACTGATATAAAGGCCTCTCTCCGTAATTTTATACCGGAAAAAAAGGAATTTATGAGTTCCTTTGGCAGTTAATCTCCCTCGTTCAGCAACTCTGTTTTCATGCCCTGGATGATACTCAGATAAGGGTTGCGAGATGCAATTGTTCTTTACTGAGCGTCCCATCCAGGCTCTATACTCGATATTTGACTGGCCAATCCATCCAGTGAACATCTTTACTTTCCAGAGTGAGTGAGTGAGTGAATATTAACGCCGCCTTGTTCAGCTACACGAGGGCTTTTGGCGATGGACCTCGTAATTTTGAACCATGGTCAAGTGACGCGGACGACACCTAAGCTCTCACCTCCTCTCCTAACTATCACACCACACCAACGGGAGGACGTTTGAGCTCTCGACAGATTTAGCGTGTATGGCGGGTCTACAGTGGTACTGGGCTCGAACTCATGACACGCCAACCATAATCCGATATCTTGACCACTTGGCTACCACGGCCACCTAACTTTCCAGAAATTTGTTTGATCAAATGAACTCTATGAGACCTCGTGTTGTTATCCCTTAAAGTAAATTAAGGTTTAATTTAACCTGTGAAAAAGTGAACACATTTCAAATTTCTCTTCCATGTATCGCACGACAGTCACCTCTCAAAGCGTCTCTCTTTCAAAGTAGCCCCAGCAATACCTCTTTCAAAGTAGCCCAAGCAGTACCTCTTTCAAAGCAGTACCTCTTTCAGAGTCATGGATCTGTGTATGAAGATTCAATGTGATGCCTTTCCAGAACATCAAGCCTCCATTGAAGCAGTGGTCAATTTCTCAGACAGTAGAAGGAAGGTAATGGATTCCCGATTCTATATATATGAAAGTAAGGTGAGAATTATTAGCTAAGCTGAACCGAGACTCTTCAAGGATCAGAACAAACTCCCATTAATCCGTTCTCCATGATCTCTGCAGCATTTTAAGCAGACTCTTCTGTTTCTATATCATCCCTATTATGCGTCGATATAATGAACAAATGATGATCATCGCTGGCAATTGAGGCTCTTTTATGATATTGCCCAGGTTTTCTCTGGATTGGTATCCTAAAACTGTTTCCTTAAGTGGGACACTGTCCTGGCTGTTATATTGAAAGCTCTAAAAAGCTGGATTAAGGACTGTCCTGCTTCTAGCCTACCAACAAATAGCCACCTCATTCCATCATTTAACATTGGTGGTTACTCATTTTTACTGTTTGAATATTTATTTAACTGTTTGCTACAAAAAACACCCAAAAATTCGGCGGCGAGGGCGAACAAAATGCGGATTTTAGAGTAGGTGCTTATAAATTCTGGTACTCGACTAGCTCTGCCCCAACGCAAGTATACATTTATATATTCAACGCGCAAGGTGTGCATCTTAGTTTGAAAGCAGTATTTTACCTTTTGTTCTAATCGTTTTTTATAAAATTTGACAAAATATTCAAAATTCCTTAATTTTGAGCATCAGTATAATACACAGTTTCACTTCGAATGAGAACTGTGTTTGTATGTTTAGGGACACTCCCATGTTCCAGAAAGATTAAATTACAAACAGCTTAAATTCAAACTGCGCATATTCAACATTTGCTTTTTTTCGATCTGAAGTTTCTTAAGACCCAATTTTGATCCAATACTTTCATTTCTATATTTATATCTGTCTTTTCTAATGATGGAATTATTATCTTCTTTTAAAAATGAGTAAGATTTAAAAATTAAATATTATTCTACTTGTGCGTGTTCATTACTACGATAGCATTTAGTTATATGAGCGTCATGCACGTTACATAGATAGCTTAAAAATAGTCGGTACCCCCTATACCTACAATGTTACATTGAGCTTTTTTATGTAACTTTTTCTCAGAATCTTTTAAAAATATAAAAACTTCAAATTTTTTTCTTTACATTCATTAGATTTTTATATTTATACTTAAATGAGAATTTTCTATTATACTGTTTAGTTTTTTTTTCAAAAACATGCAACGTAAATGTATCACAATGGATTTTTTAAAAATTGTCATCTTCTTACGATACCTGATATCTGGCCAAATATTTTGAGAATATCTCAAAAAGCTTGCACATCACTAATATATAATTACACATCATTAATATGAAAGAAAAATTGCAGGTACATTCATACAATAGATTCTGAAGGAAAAGTACACGCAGTTTTAAAAACATCATTTTTAGCAAATTACTTTTTTAATATAAAATGTCACTTCATCGCAAAAATTATAAATTACAGCATGTATTTGTCCATGTTATTAAATATTAGCAACTTCACAATTTGTTTTAAGTAAGATAGGAAACAAAAAAGTCTTAAAATGCAATAAAAATACATACATACATATTATTTTTCGGTTTTTGTCTAACGAGATATTTTGGACTATTTACATGAATTTTCTCAAATTCTGCTTTAATTTTTGAAAATTTTTGCTTTGAACAAACATCAAAGTTGACCATAAAGAAAAATAAATATATTGTGAAAATATATCAATATGGTTTATGTATGAATTTGGGATTGCAGTTGGGAATACTTGATTATACGACATTTCGAAAGTTTTCGATAAGTTTTTGTATGTTCACATGCAAACACAGTTTCTACAAATTTTAAATTTTAAAAGTTTCTAAACATGGGAAATGATTTCTGAAGAAAGCTTAAAGTAAAACAGTTTTTATGTTTTTAAACATGAAATTTATGTATTTTTATGTATATAACAAGCTGAGTGTGGAACGAAAAAGTCATTTCAGCTAACTTTATGTATCTTTTATTGAGAAACTTTTGAATACTAAAGCTTAAAACTTGTCTGCACAATAAAGAAACATTTATATTTATATTTATTTAAACATTTATTTTTATATATATTGTTTAGATTTTTTCAAACACAAACATTTACTGATTATCACTGAATTAATTGAAAAATGTCACTTTTTGTTACGGCACGTGCTCTTAAGTTCAATGTTTTTGTAATACTTCAAAACTCTCACTTCAATATGCATTAGTATACATAAGGAATATATAATGTAAACTGTGGAATTGCATTCATACAGTAAATTTAGAAAAATTCATAATTTAAAAAATATAATTTTTAGGAAACAGTTATTTTTGTATGCATTCTCATCTCATCAAATACCCCGCCCTATTTTTGCCTATTTTTTAAAAATCTTATCTCTTTCCTTTTTGTTTTTAGTCTTGTTTTCTTTTATTTCTTTTTGGATTGTGAAAAATATGCACATATTGTCTTCATTAGATAATCCATATCGAGACCATTCATGGGATTTACAGCATATACAATAAGGTTCCACATCCTATTTTTGATGCATTTCCTAAATTTTGATGTATTACACCCTTAAAAGAATAAGCCACATCATAACCATAAAGTTAAAGTTCTTTAATGAATATATTTTTTTCCAAAGAAACTCACATTCAAATTGAAAAATTTCCTTTATTTTGTTATTATTTATTTACCTTATTATTGTTCAATTATCAAATAATAGCATTAAATTCTACGAAAGTATGTAAACTTCACTCCAAAAACAAGTGACAGTTATACCTGCAGCTAATCTACTGTTAATTGCGTATGAATAAATAAAACCATTTGAGGCTTTGAAAGAGCTTCCCTGGTTTAAAGGAAAATGTTTACTTTTTTATCTTTCAAAGTGGGTGTAGCATGCCAGCTGATTAGTTTTTAAAAGGGATTTTAACATACTTCTAATTCACAAAACAGCAACTAGTTTACATCACTGAAAAGGTCGTGAATTGGAGATTTTAGAAACATCAAAATCTCAAAATCGACAATTTGAAGATTTTTAATCTACTGACCTTACCTCATAATGCGATTCTTACATTAGCCTCATAATGCGAATTTGATTTTTTTTTTTTTTGCTATTTAGATACTTATATAAATCTTATTTGGCTTTTTTGAACTAATGCGTCATTAGTAAGTTATATAAGCACTATGGATCTCGGAACTTTGATATACATGAACAATTGACTTGTAGAGTAAATATTTTAATATCATACTTCTTACTTTCAATTAGCACCCCATCAAGATGTTGACCTTTCATTTTATGGCATTTTTTCTTTCATCGTAACTTTGTATTTTGATTTAATTATAATGTATAATTTGTTTAAATGATGTGACACATCTTAATTGAAAATTTTGGAATTATGTACTTATATTTAATGTTTAAATTTATTTTTCTGATGCAAGAACAAAACATTAAACTGCGCATATACAACATTTGCTTTTTTTCGATCAGAAGTCTCTTAAGACCCAATTTTGATCCAATACTTTCATTTCTATATTTATATCTGTCTTTTCTAATATTGGAATTATTATCTTCTTTTAAAAATGAGTAAGATTTAAAAATTAAATTATTCTACTTGTGCTTGTTCATTACTACGATAGCATTTAGTTATATGAGCGTCATGCACGTTACATAGATAGCTTAAGAATAGTCGGTACCCCCTATACCTACAATGTTACATTGAGCTTTTTTATGTAACTTTTTCTCAGAATCTTTTAAAAATATAAAAACTTCAAATTTTTTTCTTTATATTCAATAGATTTTTATATTTATACTTAAATGAGCATTTTCTATTATACTGTTTAGTTTTTTCAAAAACATGCAACGTAAATGTATCACAATGGATTTTTTAAAAATTGTCATTTTCTTACGATACCTGGTATCTAGCCAAATATTTTGGGAATATCTCAAAAAGCTTGCGCATCACTAATATATAATTACACATCATTAATATGAAAGAAAAATTGCAGGTACATTCATACAATAGATTCTGAAGGAAAAGTACACGTAGTTTTAAAAACATCATTTTTAGCAAATTATTTTTTTAATATAAAATGTCACTTTATCGCAAAAATTATAAATTACAGCATGTATTTGTCCATGTTATTAAACATTAGCAACTTCACAATTTCTTTTAAGTAAGATAGGAAACAAAAAAGTCTTAAAATGCAATAAAAATACATACATACATATTATTTTTCGGTTTTTGTCTAACGAGATATTTTGTACTTTTTACATCAATTTTCTCAAATTCTGCTTTAATTTTTGAAAAATTTTAGCTTTGAACAAACATCAAAGTTGACCATAAAGAAAAATAAATATAATGTGAAAATGTATCAATATGGTTTATGTAAGAATTTGGGATTGCAGTTGTGAATACTTGATTATATGAAATTTCGAAAGTTTTTGTATGTTCACATGCCAACAATTTCTACAAATTTTAAATTTCAAAAATTTCTAAACTTGGGAAACGATTTCTGAAGAAAGCTTAAAGTAAAACTGTTTTTATGTTTTTAAACATGAAATTTATGTATTTTTATGTATATAACAAGCTGAGTGTGGAACGAAAAAGTCATTTCAGCTAACTTTATGTATCTTTTATTGAGAAACTTTTGAATACTAAAGCTTAAAACTTGTCTGCACAATAAAGAAAAATTTATATTTATATTTATTTAAACATTTATTTTTATATATATTGTTTAGATTTTTTCAAACACAAACATTTACTGATTATCACTGAATTAATTCAAAATTGTCACTTTTTGTTACGACACGTTCAATGTTTTTGTAATTCTTCAAAACTCTCACTTCAGTATGCATTAGTATACATAAGGAATATATAATGTAAACTGTGGAATTGCATTCATACAGTAAATTTAGAAAAATTCATAATTTAAAAAATATAATTTTTAGGAAACAGTTATTTTTGTATGCATTCTCATCTCATCAAATACCCCGCCCTATTTTTGCCTATTTTTTAAAAATCTTATCTCTTTCCTTTTTGTTTTTAGTCTTGTTTTCTTTTATTTCTTTTTGGATTGTGAAAAATATGCACATATTGTCTTCATTAGATAATCCATATCGAGACCATTCATGGGATTTACAGCATATACAATAAGGTTCCACATCCTATTTTTGATGCATTTCCTAAATTTTGATGTATTACACCCTTAAAAGAATAAGCCACATCATAAACATAAAGTTAAAGTTCTTTAATGAATATATTTTTTTTCCAAAGAAACTCACATTCAAATTGAAAAATTTCCTTGATTTTGCTATTATTTATTTACCTTATTATTGTTCAATTATCAAATAATAGCATTAAATTCTACGAAAGTATGTAAACTTCACTCCAAAAACAAATGACAGTTATACCTGCAGCTAATCTACTGTTAATTGCGTATGAATAAATAAAACCATTTGAGGCTTTGAAAGAGCTTCCCTGGTTTAAAGGAAAATGTTTACTTTTTTATCTTTCAAAGTGGGTGTAGCGTGCCAGCTGATTAGTTTTTAAAAGGGATTTTAACATACTTCTAATTCACAAAACAGCAACTAGTTTACATCACTGAAAAGGTCGTGAATTGGAGATTTTAGAAACATCAAAATCTCAAAATCGACAATTTGAAGATTTTTAATCTACTGACCTTACCTCATAATGCGATTCTTACACTAGCCTCATAATGCGAATGTGATTTTTTTTTTTTTTTGCTATTTAGATACTTGTATAAATCTTATTTGGCTTTTTTGAACTAATGCGTCATTGGTAAGTTATATAAGCACTATGGATCTCGTAACTTTGATATACATGAACAATTGACTTGTAGAGTAAATATTTTAATATCATACTTTCTTACTTTCAATTAGCACCCCATCAAGGAGTTGAGCTTTCATTTTATGGCATTTTTTCTTTTATAGTAACTTTGTATTTTGATTTAATTATAATGTATAATTGGTTTAAATGAGGTGACACATCTTAATTGAAAATTTTGGAATTATGTACTTATATTTAATGTTTAAATTTATTTTTCTGATGCAAAAACAAAACATTAAACTGCGCATATTAAACACGTTATGAAATGAGTTTATTTACAAAAAAAAATGTCACTTAAGAATTAGTGATCCAAGATTTTCTCTCTTTTTCTCTCAAATACTATTTCTGTACTTTAACTTTTTATACGCTAAAGGGACAAAGCATTAAGAACAACTACTTAATAACGTGCTACAGCACTTTTAGTTTGTACAGTCACTGCAACTAGACTTTTTATAGATGCCAGAAGTCTTTGGTAAACAATTGGACACATGTTGTACCAAATGTTTAAGCAGATTACGCAAAGTCGAGATATTCGAACAAGCAGGTGTTTGATCTCTGAGATTATTTTCCATGAAATATCAAATGTGCCAAATCGGAGTAAGATCAGGCAAATTAGGTGAACAAGATTTTAATTGGAAATCATCATTATGCTCCTCGAACCACTCCAATGCAATTTGAACCTTGTGATATGGGACATTGTCAAGGAAGAAAATTTAATTTCCAATTGGGAAAACAGACACTATGTAAAGGTGTAAATGATCTATAGCTAAGCTCAGATAGCAACAGCTTTCATGATCTGTTCTACAACAACTATGGGTCCCACAGCTAGCCAGAAAGTGTTCTTCAAAGTATTTTACCACCGCTGCCAGCCTATGACTTACTGTACATAAAAAAACAACTGTTCGCCTCTTTCACCTATTTATGGTCTCTTCTTGTGTGTGTGTGTGTGTGTGATGTTCCAGGCTGCGCTATAGGCATAGTTTACAATGATACTTGGTCAACACAGGCACACGAGTGAGACGTCTGCTGGGCCATCCCATTTCAAACAAAGTGTCCACTGAGCAGTGCATTCTAAAAAGCACTCGGATCTGCATTATATTAAGGTATCCCCTAAGTCATTACCTGTCACCAATGTTGCTTCTCAAAGCTGGACATTCTCTGACGTTTTTTCTTTGATGATGCGTCGCTAATTATCAGCTTGTTTGTACTGCTGGTTTCACAGTGCGTTGTCATTTACCCACTTTTCACAAATACTAAAAGTTGCAGATCGCGAGCACGCCCCAAATCGTGCAGATTTGGAGATACTCATTCAAGGTCTTCGTGCCATTACACTCTGCCCTCTATCAAACTTGTTTATATTAGCAGTATTTCATACTTCTCGCAAGATTAATTGCAAGAAATATTCTTTACCTTCTCCATTAGCAGTTAAATGCCGTTCTGTCTTAACCACGTGCATTTTACGTCATTCAGACGAGTTCGTTTAAAAATATGAGGTGTTCATAATGTTTTGGCTCGTCAATGTATGTTACATTTGAAATAAGTAGTGAAAACCTATTTTCCTCAATCTTATTTTTAAATTTGAATAAGACTACTTTCATGATGTTTTAGATATTAAGCTAATCAGTCAACAAAGACAAACAACAAAGACAAAAGTTCGTCTGAGGATTCATATTTGTAAGAGAATCTTTTTTTTAAAAAAGTTTTATTTTATTTTGATCTCTCTTTATAAAAGAAATATTTGCAATAATATCAATTGACAATACAAATAAAAGAATAAGTGTATAAAAATGGTGTAATATCCAACAGTAAATGCTCAAAAATGTAGTCAAACATATTCAATACTTCTCTATTTCAGTTTACTTGTTGTATTTTTAGATGAACCGATCACATTTTAAAAACTTACGTTTTACAAAGAATTCATCATTTATTTTAATTTGTCGTCGGAATTTCAAAATACATATATGTAGAGGTTTTACAATTTCTGAAATTTAGAAATTAAATATTACTATTTGTTATAATTTAAAGCTAAGATCTTTTAAGTCCGTATGAATATGGAAGAAAAGCAACAAAAAGTGATTTGTTAATCGACTTGTCATTACCATGGTATTTCGTATTCAAATACAGTTTTATTAAGAGCACCCCTCCTTCATTAAACTTAAATGATAATAAAAACTAAAAAAATTAGGGTACTGTTATTTTGATCTATAATTTCACATTACTATTTTTCCATCCCTGCAAATAAAATACAATTTTTATCATTTCTCACTTACTGAAGAATATTTACCTAACATTTTGAATTTCATTAGATTATGGCTTAAATGTCTTTTAGAAACAATTGAAAAAATGAATTGTTTTTGAATTTAAGTACTATTTCTCCATAAATTTAATTTAAAAAGGGGATTTGTGTTTTAATTATCTTATAAAAGATGTATAAATAAATAAAAATTTTCTCTATAACTGTACGAATTGTTAAAAAGAAAACATTATGTATTTGCTAAGAAAATTTAATATTGATTAACTAGTGTTTATCATCACACTTACTTGACACCATCTTTTCTGCTTTAAATAAAATTTAAACAATATTATAATATTTATATAAATCACGAGGTTACTTTTATAGCATACAAAAATATTTTATCAACATGATAGAAATTTTAATAATATTAGTAAAAATTTTGCATGAAATATTTCTAAACAATATGGGGAAAAAGAACACAAAAACATTTTCAGTCATTAAATAATTCTTCAATTATTTGCAAAGTGACAGAATTTTTAGACTCTTACACAATTCCAATAAATTGTTGAGTAAATTTCTTTTAGTAAATTCTTCGAATAGCAAAAAAATTAAATATAGCTTCTAAGAAAAGATTCCTCAATAAAAATTTCCTTGTTGTAATCAGTAAGCATTTCATTTTCAAATTAACGTTCATATGTGTTATTAAGTGTTTATATCTCCTTCTTAAGTTTAAAAAAAGTTGCTTTCAATACTTATCAAATAGAAATCAAAAGAAGGAATATTTATAGTTTCGATACATTCCTTATCAGTAAATGTATAGTGTATTTGATGCTGTAATCATGAAAAATTTTGCGAGGGGGGAAAAAAGGAACAATTTATTATTTGTTACACTCCTGAAAACTGTGTATCTCTGATGAAAGCCATCCTATGTAAATTGAAATATAATCACGAGGTGATAAATAATTGTCGAAAAGGAAGAAAAAAGAAATCAACGAGTGAGTGAATATTTATTAACATTGCATTCACGTGGATATTTGGTGATGGACCGCGTAATTTTTAATAGCTGTCATTTGAGCTGGCGACCAATGAGGTCGATTCATCACCAGAGGGCGCTGTGATCTTTTAGTGATTATCACGCGATTATCAAATAAACAATATCAGTTCATTGTATTGCATTTGTGATTGTGCGCTAATCGTAGATATTGCATACACTCAAATTACATATTCTTTGAACTTTTTTAGTACTCTAAACATTTTTAATATATTTTCTAGTATTTTGTTTTTTCGTATAGTTATTAAATAAATACATAGTTCTAGTTTCCAGAATTAGATTTAAGATTAGTTTATGCGTCTGTTCCTTAACCTCGTGTATTTTGTTTTTGTATACTTTTAGGCTTAGTTGCAAAGCCACATTGTGTTTAAAAAAACTATGTATCATTCAATTGAACAAAATCCTTTATACTTAAATATTGAGTGTTAAAAGGTAGAACGGGGTGGGGGGAGGGTTGGCGATGTCAATTTTTATGGAGACCGAAATCGATGTCTAAGCAACATAATTTAGCGATATGTGTCCCGAGAGTTTACAAATGTAATTTTGCAATAAAAATGAAGACATATTAATGTGAAATCAATGAAAATATTTATAAAGCTATCAGTAATGAATAAAAAAAATGTTTCTTTTTTTAAATAAAAGGAAAGAAAGGATTTCATTTTGTTATATGGTAGTAGATGCAAATCCGAAAAAATTCTGCCAAAATACTCAGTTGAATCAAATGAATGGGAATTTGTTGAGCGTATAGTCGTGTGATTATGACGTCAGATGAATCGAGTCAATTTTATTAATTTACATACCATGTCATGACCATGAAAGATATAACTTGAGTCATCCTATCTGTGCTTAGAATATTTCAGTGGCACAGGAGTCCAAACCGCGACTCGACAATGCCGGTATCTGGATAATGACAAGGACCACTTGTCAATTGTATCTACAAAAATGTATGAAGTATGCTGTGAACTTTATATAGAAAACTATGATTATATTGTTATTTGTTTTAGTTTCTCTGAAAATTAAATCGACGTCAAACTTTTAATAATCACATTGGCAATTTCATATTTAAATTCAGTAAAAAATGTGTCAAAAGGATGCAAGACACAACATTTTAGACTAATTTGTTTCCTGATTTCAAAGATCATTGAATGCCTACTGAGATTTTAAAATGATTGAGTCAGTAATGATTAGTAGGAGAGGCTCATTATTATTCATTATAATTTATAAGATGTGATACTTGTAAATAACGTTACAAATAGTAATAATTCGCTTTACTGAAAATAGTTTTAATTCCAGCTTTTATTGATCCATTATATAAAAACAATATGTATGAAATGGTATATTGTTTTACTATGCTTTTAAACATTTTTTAATGAAAAAGAAAAATTGCATTTCATTTATAAATTATTTAAAAGTTCCATTAGTAAATGGGCTATAAATTTCTGAAATGTAACTAATTATTTATTACTTTTCCAGTATTGTAATTATTTTTTCCATTGCAAAATTCTGTAATTATATGTAATTATTTATTTAAATTTTAAAATTAAAAGGAAAATATGCATTGACATTATTTAAGTTTTTGCCTCTTTTAACATTAAAAAAAGATAAGAAAATTCTCTCTCAATACAACTGCATTAATTTTTTTATCTTGCTTTGAGTAAACATATGTATATAAAACTCAGCTGGTTTTCAAATTAAACACTTTTAAGCAGAGAAAAATAACAACCATGATAATTGAAATATTTTACACTTGACAACAAGGGAAATCTTTTTACTTTTTGTAATATGTTCAATATTTACTAATTAATTTAATCTACTTTGTTTTACCTGTAAATAAATTTTCAACTATACACAGGATGTCTCGAAAATAGCACCCAGCTCTGCACAACTGGACTACTCGTTAAGAGTACATGAAAATATAGTACCGGTACGATCCATACAAAAAAAAACGGAACTGTACCGGTATGATCCATAGTTTACGAAAAAAATACGGTAAATTATGATGCAAAATGGTTCGTGATGGAGCCTCGGTGCGTTTCTGTGCTCCTGTGGGCAATTGGCTGAATATCGCATAACCCTGCCCCTGGATCGAACGTATGGGTTCGGTTCTATGGCATCACGATCACCAAATCACACACCGCCGACTTTTTTTTCCTAAGAGGCCATCTCAAGAAATTCGTGTATCAAAAAGTAGTGATTACACAAAAGGTCTTAATAGGACGTCTGGATGCTGCTTGTACTTCGGTAACACCACGCTGCTGCGAAGTATGCACTCATCCAATGTATGGCACACTCAAGCCTGTCTCGATATGCATGGGGGATACTTTGAACATATACCCATTTAAATATTTGCAAATGCTGCTGTTAATTTGTCTGATACGGTGTTTTTCCCTTCACCGTCATGCTTTGTTTTCGTATTTTCTCTTAAACAAAGGATCGCATATGTACAGTTCTTTGGCTTTGTTTTTATAGGCTCCCAACAAGGAATCTAGCAGAGAAGAGTGTTTGGGCACTGTTTTAGGGACAACCTTTATTATTAAATTAACTTATTTGTAAAAATGCCTTACATATCCCAAGAGTTTCAGTATATATTTATATTGTAACTACTACACAAAAATTTTCGTGGACACAGACAATTTATTTATTAACTTTTTTATGATGATGGCTTTCAATTGTTATACAGAAAATATTACTTCAAACTCAAGTAAAACAACGAAGAAACAAATATGGAAATTTCATGGTGTTCGCAAGTCAGCAGAAATTTTAGCATTCATTTCATTACTTAGAATTATTTTCTCTTCTTGTGTGATAATTGAAATCACATAATTTGACATATTCAAAGGCAATAAGCAAAATTGATGTACGTTTATAAAAATAAAACTGAAAATAACATTAAATGCTTTGAAATAAGAAAAATGCGAAAAAATAGATAAAGCAACTCTAAATTTCATTTTTATGGCATTGGTTTAATAACATGTGTATTTCTGTATATTGCGTTTGCCTTTTTGTTCATAGTGATGGGAGGCTTGGAGGCTGGGAAATTTGGAAGCTGATCGGTTTTGAAGATGGCCCCCAATACACATGTAATTTGTGTATTCCCCTTGTTTACAGGATTTGTTCGGATTCCTGAGCCGGGGGTCCAGCGCGGGCTGTCACTGAGTTTTCAACGGTCATGCAAGTTGAATGGACTCATAAATTTGGGGATAAACCTTAACTTTTGTAACTTTGTGCTTGGTCTCTGTCCAACGACTAGGCGAGACCGAAGGCACGCGGATGAAAAAGGGGTAATTTGCCCTCACTTTAAAACAGGCACCGAGACAATTTTCAGCAGATTTTTCACTTACAATAATGAAATTTTGATCGCCAATTTTAGGAAACTTCGTGCACCGTCCGGGACCATGCCAGCCTCTCCGTCACCTCGCTTCCGTTTCAGATAAGTTAAACTCTTTTACTTGTTGTATAGTTTTCATTCTTCAATTTTAATATTGTTAATCTTAATTTCGCAATGTGTTTTAAATTGTAATAAACAAACTTAATTTAAATTTAATCCGAGTAATGTCTTTAGTTGCGTTGTCTCCAAATATTTAATTAGTACTAGCCACTATCATGATGCGGATCAAGTTAAATAAGCGAACCTGGGTAGTTTTTAAGATGTTAGTTTAAAGTAAAATTAGTCAGTGCCGCATCAATATATATATTCGAAAGAAAGGTCAATAATTATATAACGGCATATATACACTCATGAACAAAAAAATTAGCTCACCAAGAAATCATAAGTAGTTAATAATTAATTTATATTTTATCAGCAGTGGCACTTCGGAGCAATTATTAGGGGCCTATTGCAAAATCAGGGTTTGGGCTCCAAACCGTACTTCTAGGCATCAGTCAAGCTTTGGAACCCTAAAAACCTGCCTCTTTCCCCCTCCATGATGAGGAGGTGAAGGTCATGCCGTTGTGTTTACCAGAATTCAAATTTTCAGATTTATACATGAACCTATAATTAATCTAAGCATCATTTATATTTTCATACGCTTCATAGTGAATATGTCTCGATTCTATTACCGATATCTTTAATGCTTAGGTCATTAAAACCAAAGGAGTCTATATAGAAAAAAATCCTAAATACGAGCTGATAACGATGTTTAGAATAGACTGCATACTGCATATAAACTGTTGTATGGGATAAGTCCTCGATGCAAATGGCCAGAAAAGATGGCTACATTTTTCGATTTGAAAGGGATGAAAACTCAATTTTCACTAATCAACAAATAATCTGCTTTCGATTCTAAGTTTGTACTCAGTTTTTAGTATCATTAACAGTAGAAAAACCGTGCGGCTGAGATTCCAGTGAATGCGGTATTTCTATTTGGGTTTGAAATTCATTCCAACTCTAAAATTTAAAATGAATTAGGTTTAAAAGAGTAACTAAAACACAATATAATTTTCTTAAGGGGACATTTCATGATTCAATTAAAAAAATCGGTCGAAATTTCAAATGAAATTTTTTTAACCTAAATTACTTTTTATATCATTTTCTATAATGTCACAAATATTCAAAGGTCTAAGATTAAAATATACAGAGTTACGATAACATTTGCGTTTGATTTTATTCACATTCCAATGGCAAATAAAAACTTAAAATTGATATATATGTATATATATATATCCGGGGAAAAACTAGTTTATCTTCATTTAAAATTCTAAGGCGTTTTTCCTGTTGCACCAAATGCTTCGATATTTTTCTAAAGACTCCTATTAGTACATGTAACGAAAGTTGGTATGCATTTTTGAATCAAAGCAATACTTATTTTTTAAAATAAGAGTACAACGTGGAATTTATACACTTTTTTGTGCAGTTTTTAATAAACATTCATAAACAAAGTATTTTATGAATATCAATCGTATTAGTTTAAGAACCATCCCCCAACTTTTGTTATACATATTTTGTGGTGCTTCTAAATCAAAATTCATGTGTATTCGTCTATTGCTGTAAAAAGAGTAATGTTTTAAAGCTCTTTAAAATTAAAAAAACATTTTTCTTCAAAAAAATTAAAGTTTTGTTTTGAGTAGCATTTTGAGCACAAAAACTATTTTACATAATACATACACATAGATTACAAGTGAAGTAGTTATAGGAAAACGTTAAATCAAGGTATTTTTTTATTAATCAGTAACAGTCCCCTTAAAAAATATATATATAAATTACTTGGCGCAATATATTTTTATATCAATTGCGTATATTCTCCGTTGAAATTAATCAAAACTATTCGTGTTTTCTGAGAAATAAATTACTGGCTTAGACAATTTCTTCTTATATGTCATTTACATCCAAAACTGTAACTAAATTTCTTGGTGAATAAATATTGATATTAGAATCCGTAACGTTTGTTGACATAAAAGTAATTAATAACCTTTCTGCGTTGCTCCTTCTTCCATCTTGGTGTTCACTGGAATGAAAAAATAATTTTTCGTCGCAGCCTAATTAAAAGATTTAAAATAATAACATATTTCTTTCGGATATGAGCTTAGCTAAGAAACTTGAGTCATTTTCTGTGCTGAGCTGTTGCAAAGGAAGCAACCATTTTGATAAAATTAAGCAATTGCCAGGGTCTTCAAATGTATTTTATATGCTCAGATTTACTTTAGAAAAATCTTAGTTAATATTTTTTTTCATCATCATATTGTGAAAAAAATTACTGTTTGGTTTGTAATGTTCAAAATATGAAATCTACAGCTTGTCTCTTTTCAAAATTATTATAAAAACATTGTACAATTATTGATTTCTTAAATTTTAAGAGTATGTATTTACATCTTAAACTTCTTAATAGCCAGGGAAAAATATCAAATTTCACAAATTAAACAAAATTTTAAGGGATATAAAATAAAATAAGTTATTTAATTACCTTTGTATTGACACATTAATTTAATTCGCATGAAACTTAAATTCAATATAAATTATTGTAGCACATCCTGTATATATATTACAAGAACTTGAAAAACTAAATTAATGGTTAAGTTTTACAAGATAGATTCATTTTTGATACTAAAAATTCTAAGTGGTAATCATTAAAACGCAACATGTTATGCTTCAAGGGTTTATCACATAATGCTTCACTAGCATATTCACAATTTTAAGTTTGTTACCTGAATAGAGAGAACAATACAGTAGACTAAAAAACAGAAAAAGCGAGGAAATTCTATCTGACTCGAGGTTATTTGCTTAGTGGAAGAGCATTCGTCTGTAAACTATAATGTATGTATAAATTTAAAAGTCTAGGTTAAATTTAAGCTTTCTAAAAATAGAAGCACCGGTGGTTTCGTTTCTTTTTTTAATAAAAAATAGATATTTTAGTGGTTGATTTAGATTATTGTTTGGGAGAAATAATACTTATTTCAATTTTTGATATTCTGAGAGTATCCTTTAAACTTTTAGTAAGAGCTGAGTTCTTCCCAATTCTATTGCATTTATTTATCTGCGAACTCTTATGATTTAAAGTAAGAACTTTCAGTATTATAAATATATTGAATAGCTTTTGGAAAATTTTAATTATAATTTCTTTCTGATTTTTATATAATAAATTATTATATAAAATTCAAAATAATTCACCAATGTTATTTTATTACTTATTTCATGTTATGTTTCTGAGTTGAGTAACATAAGATAAATTTAATTGTATTGCAATATATAACCATTTCAGCAGTAACAGGCCCTTAAAAATTACCTTTGAAAATGTTTGATTAGAGTTTTATTGAAAATGAAAAAATATATATTGAAAAAAAATTAATGTGTTTAGGGATTATTAAAATTATAACTACACTACTGAATAAAAATACAATTCACATATACACACATTTTTGTTTTAACTGTGGTAAACATCTTGTAAATAAATTAAAACAAAAGTAGTATTTTTCATTTTTTCAAAAATTTAAATTCAACATCAGTAATGAATTTACTTTATTAACGAGTCACTTTCATTGTTGTTAACGTAGATATGTAATTGTATGGGCTAAATAAGCAAGTTACACAAAATATTTATTATATCCAAGCTTCGCATCACTTATTCTACTTCATTCTTTTAAACCGCTATCTTGGTGTTTTCAAATACTTGAATTATTTTACTTTTAAATGTCTGATTTAAAAACCATCTCATTAAGACATTTCAATATATTCTTCTTTATTTACTCATGAATAAAATTTTGTAGAATCTTTTTTTAGAATTTATGTGCTTGTATTTGTAAGAACAACTATAAAAATCTATATAAATGAAGTAAAGTATTAAAAAAAAACTCTTCGAAACAAAACAATAGAAAGAGTTTAGAAATACTTTTAAATTCTTATTGATAAAAATTTAAGAATTGTGTTAAATTTTTCTAGTTAAATATTTATAGTTGAGTAAAAATATTACTTTTTTCTTACCATTTAAAAAAATAAATTCAGAATGAAAACAGTGGTTCCATTAAAAGTCATATATATATATATTAACTTAATTTTGTAACTTGGATTTAATATTTATAGCTTTAGGAAATCATTAATAGGTCTTCAATTTTTTAGTACTATATGAATCATTTTGGTTTCTTACATTCTGTTAAAGTTTCTAATATCTGCTCCATTTTATATCATACGATTAGTTAATTCTTCTACAATACGACTTGCCATTCATATTGCTTTGAGGAAGTAGCTTGTGTTCTCTCTTCGATCAATCGCAGGGAGCAGGTCTTATATCAAATGATCACTTCAGCCTTCTGTGTAGTGAGTCATCAACATTTTGTTCTGTATGTATCAATTTATGACACAGTATGACTTGGCCATCCGTCCTACAGTCCGGAATGTCACTGCATTTCATGTGTTTACTGAAAACACTGAAAGGAAAACGTTCAACTCACGACTACTCAAGGACACTGTGAAGACTGTCTCTCACAGCAAGGAATTTGGAACAAAATCCTGCCATGTTCATCAGTGGATGTTTGTCAGGTATGGTGTATATTTTGAATAAGTCTATATTTGTACCCCCGTGTCGTTCGTACTTTTCATTTGATCACCCTTGTATATATATATACTACATTGCTTGCTAGTGAAATTGCAACTCTAAGAAAGTACAGTATCTAAGGAAATTTTATTTATGTGTCCGGGTTAAATTCTGTGTGGGTTAAGTATGAGTCGTACTAAGCATACATGACAGATATAATAGCAAACCAACCCCTGCTGCCCTGAACCAATACTGCAATCCATTAATGGTAGTGGCTAGAGAGCGATAGTGACTTAGTCTTCCAGCAACTCATGATCAGACATTTTCAATAGGTGAGAGATTTGGAGAAATTGCTGGCAACAGTCAGATAGCTCTAGATAAGTCAAGACATGACGGGCAGCAGGTGATTTCAAAATATTTTGCCGTTAATGAGATCACCACACACACACACAATGCCTCAAAAATAAGTAAATGCAGCGCTTGTTTTTTCAGATTATAGACGATGCGATCAAGAGGTATTCGTATCATGTTCCCAACGTTTACTTGTACTATCATACTAGGTGCAGAACCTATAAGACTACATCAAATTCAAGCAGAGTACGTTCGTTCCTATGTGTGTCTCCAGACATAGTCATCATGACGTTGCATGAAGTACAGGGAATCGTCAAAAAAGATGACAGGATGCATTTCCTATGTATAATTTTGTTATTTGGTGCACCACTTACGCTAGACATTTCTACGCTGAAGTGTCAAGGAAATCCGCAATAATGGTCGTCATGTAGATTCTCCTTGTTACACCAGACGTAATCGCTTTGCCGTTGGGATATTTGTCGTGGTGTAAATAAGCTCATAACCTGACTCAATCTATGTAATATACGCTGCTGGAAGGCCATCTTGACAATATGTCTGTCCTCTTGGGAATTAGGGGTGAGAAAGCATTGAGATTTTGCATGGTGTTCATCATGATCTTCATGAAGAAACTCATTCCATATCCAGGTGACAATTGCTGAATTCATACTATTTCGAGTACTAATTTCTTAGAATA
>BMAO01017922.1:0-95692 GCA_019973975.1 Trichonephila clavata
ACTAATCACGATATCTCTGGAACTATTCAACCTACATACTTGAAATTTGGTAGACATGTTCCTTTCATAGAGTAGACATCAGCTAAGAACGGATTTTCCGAAAAACGAAACGCAAGGGGCGTTACGGGGGTTAAGGGGCGTTATAAATAATTGTTTCCATGTTTAAACTACTCAATGTACAGTTCTGAAATTGGGTTAGCAGATTCCTTTCATACAGTAGAGATCCACTACAAAATGAGTTTGGTGAAAATCGTCCCCCAAGTGGCGTTGCAGGGGCTTAGGGGGCGTTATAGATAATTATTTTCAATTTAAAACTATTTGACGCACTGTCTTTAAATTTGATAAATAGATTCCTTTCGTAGAATAATGATCAGTTACAAAACGGGTTTTGTGAAAACAGACTTCTAAGTGGCGTTGCGGGGGATTAAGGGGCGTAATAGATAAATGTATCCGTTTTTAAACTACTTCACCTACCTGCTTGAAAATTGGTAGGTAAGTTTCTTTCATGGAGTAAATATCCGCTACAAAAATGGGTTTTTAAAAAATTGACCCCAAGGGGTGTTGTGGGGGTGGGGGTTTAAGGGGCGTTATAAATTCCGATTTTTTAACTATTAGACGTACAGTCTTGAAACTTAGTAAGCAGATTCCTCTCATAGGGTAGAGATACGCTACACGATGGGTTTCGTGAAAATTGCCCCCAAGTGGCGTTCCGGGACTTAAGGGGCGTTATAGATAATTATTTCCATTTTTAAACTATTAGACGCACAAACTTTATATTTGAAAAAAAGATTTCTTTCATAGAGTAGAGATCAGCTATAAGAAGGTTTTGGGAAAACAGACCTCTAAGTGGCGTTGCGGGGATTAAGTGGCGTAATAGATAAATTTTTTCGTTTTTAAACTAATTGACCTACCTGTTTGAAAACTGGTAGGAATGTTTCTTTCATGGAGTACATATCCGTTACAAAACGGGTTTGGGGAAAATTGACCCCAAGGGGTGTTGCGGAGGGTTAAGGGCAGATATAAGTAATTATTTCTATTTTTAAACTATTAGACGCACAGTCTTGAAATTTGGTGAGCAGATTCCTCTCATAGGATAGAGATACACTAGAAAATGTGTTTTGTGAAAATAGACCCCTAGGTGGCGTTGCGGGGGTTCAAGGGGCGTTATTGATAATTTTTTTTGCATTTTTAATTTATTGGACGCACAAATTTTGCTAAGCAGATTCCTTTCATAGAGTGTGATTCCCCTACAAAATGGGTTTTGTGAAAACAGACACCGAAGTGTGCGTTGCGGGGGCTCAAGTGACGTTATAGATAATTATCCCCATTTTTAAACTATTAGACGTACAATCTTGAAATTTGATAAGCAGATTCCTTTCGTAGAGAACCGCTACAAAATGGGTTTTGCGAATATCAACTACCAAGTTTAATTTTGGGAGATTAAGAAGCGTAATCGATACATATTTCCATTTTTAAACTATTTGATCATCCTGCTTGAAAATTGGTAAGCATGTTCCCTTCATGGAATATAATTCCTCTAACAACGAGTAAAACGAAAATTGACCCCTAAGGATGGTTGCGAGGGGTCAAGAGGAGTTACAGAAAAATATTCCTGTTTTTAATTGTTAGACCCATATAGTTGAAATTTTTTAAGCATGTTTCTTTTGTTGAATAGGGATGCACTATAAGAATGTATTTTAAGTAAATAAAGTTCTGCGGAGGGGTGCAGGGGTTACTGGGACGTATTGACACAAAAAAAATCCTTTTTTCAAGCTACAAGGACTATAATAATGAAATTTGATTTGCATTTTTCTTTTGTTGAATTGAAATCCGCTAAGAGAGGTTATTTTGGAAAACGGCTCTCAACACACACGGGATTACGGGGATATTGATAGTAAAACTTTTGTTTTTTTCTGTTTGATTTAGACTTGAAATTTGGCTTGCATGTTCAATTTACGGAGTAGAGATCCACCGCAAAAATTGGTTTTGCGGGAATCCACTTGGTTTTTGGGTTACGAAAGAGCAAACATCATTCTATACCTTAATTTTAGAGATTTTTAGAAAATACAAATTAGATGAGTTCTGCCCTTTTTATTTATCAACAAGTGGCAGTTACAGGTCTAAATATATTTTTCAATACAATCGAATTCTTAATGCTAGGACTTAGATATCAATAATTTATACATAAGCAGTAAAAATTTATAAAACATCATGAAATACCCAGCGAAGCGGGCGGGTAACAGCTAGTATATATATATATATACTGTTAGCTCCCTTTTTCTTCGCAAGGAATATTCAAGTTTTATAGGTGTGCATTTATGAACAATTTTTATCTTTTTTAATAATAGTTTTTTTTTACTTTGGGGAGAGGGACGGCATTTTTCATTTCTGTCCGGGGCGGCAAAATTGCTAGAGCCGGCCCTGAAGGAGAATCTCTCTCTCTCTCTCTCTCTCTCACTAAGCTCTTCTCTTTATGTGTGTGTGAAGAGGAGTTCCGCACTTCTGAAAAAGAAAATACAGCTACATCTCTCCCAAGTACAAATGAAAGAAATAAAACCGTTTTTCTCTACCAATGTCAGTAGTCGTGCTTTAACTCGTCATTCAGGAAGTTGCTTTTAAGAAAGCGTGTAGTATTAGATTCTGGCAGTATGCCAAATTTTGGTACGCAGTATTTCGCAAATAGGTTAGGAGCACCGCAAAATTTAAAAAAACATTCCAGTTTAGGTGGAAATAAAAGCATCATTAAATCATAACTAAATACCACTTTAATAAATAGCTTATTTTCTACAGCATTCAAAATTTTAGTAATTTCAAAGATCAGAGATTTTCTGCCAATTACTCAATTAAACTGTTGTACTTTAAAAATACTACATGAGTTAGCACATACAAATTATGCTGTTCTAGGTAAAATCAATATGCTAATTGGAGCAAAAGCATTTTTTCGAAGCAATTTAAGGCTATATTTGCACATCAAACAACGGGCTCGTATTTTATTTTTGGGTATACTGAACCCAGTGCCGGTTTAAGCTTATTTCGGGCCATGGGTGCTGAAGATCTACAGCCACCCCTCCACTGCCACTGGTGGATCCAAGGAAAATCCGATTAAGTTCAGCTCATCCGGGCCTTTGGGCGCCTGCCCCAAGAGCCCAATGGGTAAACCTGCACTGATTGAACCAGAAACATTCATCACAAAATCAGTAATGTAGTTCCATTTCGGGGATACAAAGCATTTTGATAGTAGCTTATTTGAATTCAGGAAGATAAGTGAACTGTAAGAGGTAGAAAAAGAACGATACTTTAAAAATCATTCCAAATGACTGAAGCATAACGAAGACAGCAGACGTATTGTACAAATATCAATTAAAGTGGTACAAAACTTTGTGCATCCACAAGTTTAACTACAAAAAAAAGCTAGATCAGCTTTGGAGGTCAGTGTGGTATCTAGACTTGCTTTCATCAGCACCCGTGATCTGCGCGTGGGCAGAACTCCAAGTGTTCTCTTAAAAGTTAGTTAATTGTCAGCACGTTCGAAGCAGGAAACGAATCATCGCAGCCGCGCCTAAGTTTTTGCATTGTAAATGTGTGTGATTTGGCTCAATTAAAATGTTTTGTGACGTTGAACCAGCTTATCCTTCATGTTTCGGGTTTCCATTGAGTGAATCCTACGGAGATTACGCAACAGTCAGCTAAAGGTAAACAAATAGGAGAACTATATCAGGAATTTATAAAATAATACTTAGACTTGAATCTCGCATGGAAGGAGTATATATTCTAGATGAACCCATTGGAAACAATAGCTTTTATCTCCCACAGCATACAGTTTCATCTTGATAAAGCAACTATCAAACTTCGGATTGTTCTTTATGGAACAGCTTCTATACTACCTCAGACTTAAGCGAAAATGATAATGAAAAGTTGAAGTGGAAGATGACCTTTTTCTAAAATTACGACACGTGATTTCACAAGAATAAATACGCTTTCACGACCGACGTCCAAATGATACTCCGGCAAAATTTCATTGACTCATCTTAAACTGATCTAAGAATTTTGTGGAAACCTGTGATGATGATGAATTAATTATCTTCAGATTGAAAATGGTGTCACATGAGATCACCAGTGCTCTTTCTTGTCCATAAGAACTCTCAATTAGCTCTGAATGAAGTATTTAGATATCCAACAGCTTCTAAGACAGCTTTGCAAGACGTGTACCTGGATGATATAAGATAGAGTGCACAATATCTCAACACTGCTCACAAGTTACAATGCCATTTACTGACTATAGTGAAAAATTGCGGGATGACAGAGCATAAATGGAATTCCAATTCGTGAAGGAATACGTTTATAGAAAAATATCACTTCTTTTCAACAAATGCAGACTCAGCAACAAAAACGGATGTTAGCTGAAAGTCCACAGATTATTTCATAGTTTAAGTATCATCTTATATAAAAAGAGGTATTTTAAGCACCATAGCAAGGCCTCAAGATCCCTTAGGACATATAATCCCTTCCATCAGCAAAAAGCAAACATCTTTTCATAAAAATTATAGCTTTGAAAACTGAATTCGGGACAGTTTCTGTTGGAACAATTGCACCAAAGTGGCTTGATTTTACATCATTCCTAAAGTCCCTAAATAAATTTTTTTAAAAATAGATTGATTCATTTTAATAAATTCCTATGTTAAATTTTTACTTTTAAGTTATCTAGATACTTTGGAATCATCCCACGGAGCTGCGGTAAATATGTATGCATTGTGACAATAAAGATAGTAAACATACTAGCCAAATGACTTATCACTTCCTCTAATTTTTGATGCTTCCACCTTTTGCTTTGCATAAAGCATTAACTCGCCGTAGTACTGATGTAATGAGCTGCTGACATGTCTCTTCAGTGATTTCAGACCAGGCATTATGAAGTGATATTTTTAGTTCTTTGGTATTTGTTGGAAGGTTATTTAACTTTTTACATGCCTTTCCAGTTCATTCCACATATTTTCGATTACACTAATGTCTGGACTTTCTTAGGGTCATTTCAGATGATGGAATACACCATAGTTATAGTTAAACCAGTTCTGAACAGTTTTGGATCAATGGGGAGTAGCATTGCCGTCCTGATATATCCCGTCACCATCTGCAAACCAGTTTTCCTTTAATGTTTTAACATTTTCTAAAAATGAGATAAATACTCGTTTTCAATTCTGCTACACTTTATAGGGATAAGAGGACTGATTTCATCCCAATAAAATGCTCCCCAGATCATTAATCCTTTGCCTCCAACCTGCATTACTGGTTGTATGTAATCTAGATGAAGAGCTTCTTGTTGTTCTGTCATTTGTAAGAAGTGTAACTGTTCTTGTCGGTCCATACAACTTTTTTCCAAATTTCAACATCCAGATTTTGTGTTCTTTAGCCCAATAATAGCTATTTTTCGATTTAAAACTGACAAATAGGGTTTTCGTGTTGATCATCGACTTTCAAGTCCAAGAAATTTAAGTTCCCTTCGTATTGTTCTGTAAGAGACCCTTGTTTCCAAGTTTAAACTGGACTTCTTTGTACACTGGTGTACAAAAGTTAAGCATAATTGATAACTATGTGAATAAAGAAGGAATTGTAAATCAGGAATGGTGGGAAACGTGATATGCGAGTGTAAAATGGTTATAAAATAAGGAATCAAATCAAAAGAATGATAATAATTAATTTTATTATCCAAAATAGCAGTTTGAAAGAAAACTGAGCCTAGCAAGGATTCACACTTTAAAGAAAACATTAAATAAAATACTGATGCTGCAGTTTAATAAGGCGTGTGGTCACCTCTGACAGCCAGGCACGCTGCACAATGATTTACCATACTTTCTATGAGATGATGAATGAATTGTGGGCTCAAACGGTTCCAAGCTTCTTGGAGAGCTCTCTTCAGTTCTGTAACGGAGCTTGGTGGGTGCGAAAGGGCTACCATTTGTCTCCTGAGCATATCCCATACATGCTCGATAGGATTTAAATCAGGGGAGTTCGCATGCCACGACATGCGCTGGATTTTTTCCGTTTCAAGGAAGTCATCAATCAGCACCTCTCGGTGACATGGAGCATTATCATCCATGAATATGAAGTAAAGACCGACAGCACCTCGAAACAAGCGAACATAAGGCTCAAGAACTTCATCTCTGTACCTTTGAGCAGTCGCAGACCCCGTGTCAAAAAAATGGAGGTCTGTGCGGCCATCCATCATGATGCCTGCCCATACCATTACTCCCCTTGATGGAAAATGATGCCTTTCCGTTATGTTTCTTGGTTCAAAACGTGTTCCACGTTCTCTCCATATCGTTACCCACCGAGAATCACTACTCAGACTAAACCGGGACTCGTCACTGAACATCACATTGGCCCACTCTCCCTCACTCCAATGTTGATATTTCAAACTCCAGTTCAAACGAGTGCGTTTATGCGCAGACGCGAGGGGAATGCAAACTGCTGGTCTTCTGGCATACATGCCAGCATGATTGAGTCTCCTGTAAACAGTTTGTCTCGAAATTCGTATTCCTGTGGCGACTGTGAGTGCCGAACCCAGTGCTCTGGCAGTACTGCCCCTCTGACGTCAAGCACTTATTACCAGATATCGGTCTTGGCGAGGGGTTGTGACTCTTGTGTTCTTTGAAACCTCTGCCACAGTCTTGAGATCACAGACTGGTCCACATTCAGAATTCGAGACACTTCGGTTTGTGATCGTGAGGATTCCAGCATTCCAACGATTCTTCCTTTCGTAAGCATGTCCAATTGGCGTCTTTGTGCCATCATTCACCTTGTTTGATGGTTAACAACGTTCCTTCGCACAGCAGTTGCACGAAACATATCTGAACTGCCTATGCTGCGTGAATCGGTTTCTCCGCGTTCCGACATGCGCCGGTGTTTCGCGCAGGACGTAGTCGAATGAAAAGTTTTGCATAAACCCAATGTTTCTTCTTCACCCAATTAATATCCGCAAGAAATTTGGAATAATTTTACGAATATTTACTCCATGATTTTCGCATTTTACGATTTATGCTTAACTTTTGGACACCAGTGTAATTTATACAGTTGTCAATCGTCTGCTTTCCTTATTTTTCTTTAAAGCCCGCTTCAATTTTCTCTCATCACGTTTTATCATTTTCTTGGATCTTTGTTCCCTAGATGATGAAGTTTTTGTGTTACCTTTAGTTAAATATGCTTTATATATCCTTATTACACTTCTCTCTCTCTCTGTTTCACATATTCTGTTTTTTTTCCTTCTTTTTTTGAAATTTTAGATGATTTTACATCATTTTGTCGCGTACAAACTATCTTACCTCTTTTAAACTCATTAATACATAGCTTCTGTTGATAGCGTGAGTGAGTGAGTGAATATTAACGTCCCACTGTTCAGCTACACGAGGGCTTTTGGGGACGGTCCGCGTAATTTTGAACCATGGTCAAGTGACGCGGATGACACCTGAGCTGGCACCCCCTCTCGTAACTACCACACCACACCAACGAGAGGACGTTTGAGCTCTCGACAGATTTTACGTGCATCGTTCCCCTACACGGCGGGTGTTCAGTGGTACTGGGATCGAACTCATGACATGATAGCCACGATCCGATGCCTAGACCACTCGGCTACCGCGGCCACTTCTGTTGATAGCATCATAAAACAAAAACAATTTTTTTTATAAAATCTAAACAATCTTAACTTTAAGTAATAAAGTCGATTACAAAAAAAAGTACTTTTTGATATAAATGAATATTTTCTATAATTGCAATTTAAGGAAGAATAAAAATAAGTGGTAGGTGACAAGTCATTTGGCCTCTGTGTTTACCACCGTGATTCAAGTTGCACCACACACACAATCAAGTTTGATCCTCGCCTTGAACTCTCAGCTTGTTTGCTGCTGGAGCACTTAACTGAAAAAGATAGTTTCTCTCTACTAATGGTTTTAGATAAAATCATTTTGTATACTGATTCAACCATAACAGTTGCCTAAATCCACACTCCAACTGACCGATTCAAAACATTCGTTGGTAATCGAGTTTACCCAAAGTGAAGAGAAGCACATTTATTCTGCTCTAAATCCTGTAGATATCTCTCGTTGAGAAAATCTTGAGGAATTTTCATCATTGAATCTATTTTGAAATGGGAATCATGCAGACATTTATGAACAATTTAGTGAACTCTCAATAGCTAATTATGCTGAACTTTACCCGGTGAAACAAACAAACACACACACATACAAAACCCAGTCAGATATCAGCTTAACATCAGTCTTGGATTTCATTTTTGAAAATATATTTTTGTGTTACTAATAATTATGTGAAAGTGTATAATTTGTATCCTTCGTTAAATTTTCAGATTCCTGCTTTTTTTTCCAGAAAAACACTTCCTCGTTCTCTCCCCCCCCCCCCATCGAGGAATGTCAGAAAACAATATTACATTTGACTATAAAGCTTGTAGAATAAGTATTTAATAAGGAAATTAAAGCTCTCAAAAATGAGGAAAACATTAAAAAGGGTCAGTCGGCATGTTTAAATCCGTCTCTCGACAAACAAATCTTGCTTAGATTTAGTGGAAAAATAATTAAGTCATGTTTATTGTGTTTGATGAGAAATTTCCTATTTTCCTCATTATCCATACGTGATAGCTCAGAATAGATCAAGGCCTTCTGAACCAGACATTTCCAACCACCTACTTGCAGCCAAACTCCTCCAACTCTTTTGTTTTAAAGATCAAACAATCCTCCACTATTGCATCTATCTATCGCAGCCCAGGTCTTCCTCTTTTTCTAGTGTTACTAGGTTTAGCCGAAAAGATTTCTTTTAAAATGTCACTGCCGTTCATATAGATATTTCTTCCTAAAAATAATAAGTTAAGTCTTTTAATAAGTAATGAACGTCGTTTATCCGAAGCAATTGGGACTGGACACTGTTCGGATACGCGATTGTTCGGATAACAGAAAACCGAATGTGATCCATGCAGTATATATGAAACCGAACATTAAAAATCATCACATGCGAGAAACGTGCTTAAAGAAAAAGCAAAATAGGTGCAAAATGTCGCAATTTTACCTTTATTGTGGAAAATAATCACTTATTTTTCGCTGTACCATTGTACACCTTCGTTTTTTCGCTGGAGGGTCTCTGACTCTCTTGAGCAGCAGTAGTTGAGTAGGACAGCACTCTGATTCTTGTTGTTCGTACCACTCCATAGCTGTCTCTAACGCAAAAAAGGCGTCAGCATTTGATGAACCCTTGCTACTTTCATTGCTGTTGTTGTCCTCGTCTTCATCTGTTTCATCGTCAAGAAGGTCGGATGCTTCTTTCACGGAAGTCACAATCTCGTCATCATTTAGCATTTGAAATCCACTGTCTTCTGCATCGCATGCCATCCAAATTGTTGTCTTTTGAACATTATAAAACTGTGCTAGAGACGTTCCACTTTCTCTCTTCACGAGACGGTTCAATATTTCAAGTTTTGTCTACATGTTCAAGACGTTGCGCTTCCGTTTTGAATTCGAAGCCATAGCAGTTCACAACTCAACAAAAGAGCCCGTATACGCCCCCTCATTTGTAAACAAAGTGACCTAATATTCCGCGCAGATGCTTACCAAATCACACAACTGAAATTCCCCAAATATCCCTCACCTTGGGCTTTACCGTCACATTTAGCCTCGTGCAAAACAACTGTTGATCCCTGATTGCACTGTTCGAAAACGTATTCATGTACAGTACCTACATGTATTGACCAAAAATAAATAAATAAACAAAAATTTTAAAAAATTAAAATTAGTCCGGATATTTGAGGCTCCGGTTAATAAACGTTTGGATAAACGACGTTCTACTGTATTATAATCTAAAAAAACTTGCATGAAGGTAAACGACCTTTCTTTATCTTTTCTACAAGATATCTGGTCGTTATAGGTGGTAGAAATACATCCAGATTAATTGGTAATAGTTGTTTTGTTTGCTTCAAGAACCTAAAAATATGGAGAAAATTATAGGAAATTTGTCTAGATAAAAAGAATCACTCCCAGTTCTCTTTTCATCTATACCAGGGGTGTCAAACACGCGGCTCGCCATTGCGTAAGTTACGGCCCGCCAATTCTTTAAAAAAAATTTTAAATATCAAGCTTCATTCACAGTTTTTTGATTTTTAAACTTATCTGAGGTGAGCTTTATATATAAATCTACAATAAATTTGTCTGTTATCTATTCTTGTTTTAAGAGAAATCTTTTTTGACAATAGAAATAACTTTTAGATTAAAAATATTTTCTTTAATATTTCATTAAAAGTTTTCATTTAATTTTATATAATAAATTATTTTTTTATTAAATTCTGAAGTGCACTGCGCAAATTCTGAACTATTAATGGTACCCTGATTCTTTGCGAGTGCGACTTTTATTTCTCTTCCTCCTTCTGTGTTCAGACTGTCCAATTAGCAAGAGGCAATCAGAGGTGTTTTTTAAAGTTTTAAAAAAATATTCAAGACGGTTAAGATGAGGCAGTGTGTACTCAATCGTTTGCGAATGAAAGCACAATCAAATTTGAACAATGAGTAAAGAAAGATCAATACAAAATTAACTCCGTAATTTTCAAGAAAATGGCAGCTGTAATATTTTTTGTGTTCAAAATAAGATTAAAATATGCCTGGTATGTAAAAACTGTATTTCAGTTGCTAAGGAATATATTCTCTTAAAAGGCACTATGACACAAATCATGAAGCAAACTATGACCAATACTTTGAGAAGACAAGTTGCTTGAATAGATATCAGTTTTTCAAAAACAATAAAGCTCACTCATTAAATTTGCTTAAGACTATACAGTTTCTGTAAAAGTTATATATTATTACATTTGATTATGCAAGAAGATCGAAATCATTTACTGAAGGAGAATTTATTAGTTAATGTTTATTTAATACAGCGGAAGTATTGTGTTCAGCATAAACAAAGCAAATTAAAAAAGGTAAATTTAAGTCAAAATAATGTAGGCAGCAAAGTTAATGAAATAGCCAAAAATTTGAGAAATCAGCGTAATTCAATTATATCAGCATTTCAAGCAGACTTTATTGCAATATTGATGAATGAACAAGTGAGTGAATATTAATGTTATGATTAGTTGGTAATAGGGTTATTTCGTTAGCCAGTGAAGACTAAGAGCTAACACAAACAAAACTGTTTATTCAGACAGTATTTACAAATTATAGTTTTTTTTAAAAAACAATAATTTATTTTTCATTTTTTAGTTCAATCTACAATAAAAGCGTGTTTTTTATTTTTTTAAACTATCATTTATTCATTGCTGAATTTACCCTTGAGTTTGATATTTGAAGCTGGATTTAATATATATACGTGGCTGCTGGGATTAGTCTTTCTCTTCAATGGATTTTAATTAACGGGTCTGAAGTGTATTTATTCTCTCCGTTTACGGGGCCTCGGATGAGTCTCGTATATTAGCAGAACAGGTAAAAAAAAAAGTATGTTAAGAAGAAAAAGATCGAATTAAAAAAAATTTAATGTACCATGTTTTTATATCGGACTAAAAAGTATAAAATTGCTCTTTTTCATTTTTTTTTTCTTTTTTCACATTTTCATGCATTGTAATCCACTTCTAAGCTATGGTCCGAATTTCAAGTCTCTAGCTCATCGGAAAGTCACACAGTTTAAAATGAATTACAAAATTCCACCCAGACAGGCATTAAAGAAAGCAAATTAATAAAAGCATGGTGGTAATATTAAGTGTCAATCGCTTTTTTACCTTTTAAACGTATTGCTATAATGTTAATTCGTATTATCACTTCTAAACGCATTGCTTTATAAAAATTAAAAATATTTAGCAGTTAGAACATAAATTATTTTTTTTCCACATACACAGAGCTTTTTTTTTATTTTCATTTTCAGAAAAATGTTTATATTATGGTAAGAAATTGATAACACTCACCCACCCTCCACTTTCTCAGATACAGAATACTTTTTTTGTTTATTTTATTTCTATTAACCGCAAGTGTATTTTATACTTGCATATAATTAGCTAGAAATTCAAAACACTCGCCTTAGGGTTACACCTTATTTTTTTAGTAGCTAAATATGATATTATTTGCCAAATCTGGAAATGGTACTATATCGAATTAGTCGCCAAATTAGAAAATTGTATGTGCATTGAGTTGCCAAATCTGGAAGTGTTATATGGAATTGTCGCCAAATCTGATTATCGTGGTTCCTGACGATCCTGATGAGGACAATGGAACAAAATTATGAAATTATTGTATTGTCATCGGTCCTTGACAAGTGTGCAAAATTTTGAATTAATCTGACCTTTTTAAGTGGGTGAAAATCGAGTTCCAAGATTTCGTTACATGCAAGTGAAACTTATAAAAGGGTGTTAAAAAAAAAGGGGACAACACAATTTCAGAAGTACTATTCAAAGTTAAACATTTAAACGCGCGTCGTTGCCAAGTGGCTAAAAAGTTCCTCTTTTAGGCAGATTGTTATGTCTCTCGTCGTTTCTTTTCTCAGTCCTGAGCTAAATCTCTGGGACCGCCGGCCGCTCGCTTTCCTGAGGAACGAGCTGAGTCACGTGTCAGAGCATCGCAAGTGCTGTCATCCCATAAGTCTTTCACTTTAACTTCGCACTATTCAGCTACTCGAGGGCTTTTGGCGACGGACCTTGCAATTCTGAACCATGGTTAAGTGTCGAAGATGACACCTGAGATTACATCTCCCTCTTCTAACTTCCACACCACACCAACGAGAGGACGTTTGAGCCTCGATTGATTTTTCAGTTGGTTTGTCTTGCCTGATGATCCATCTACCATGATCAGTATTACTAAAGGAGTAGTTGTAAGATTATAAGAGAAACATGTAAACACCATGGCAGTAATAATTTTCAGCATTTTTATTGTATTATTCACCAGCAGGTTCTGTGCACCAAAAATTTTAAATATAGGACATGTTTTAAAACTAGTCATCAAAATTGTAAATTATATACGAGATTATAGACTTAAACATCGTCAATTTGCTTCATCTATGCAAGATATAGAAAATGAATACAACGATCTACCATATTATATGGAAATTCAATGACTTTCAAATCATAAAGTGTTAAAATTATTCTTGAAATTGCTGGACGAAATTATAATTTTTTTGGAATCAAAATATATTATGAATGTGCTGAATTAAAAGATGGACAATGTGTGACGGGTGCTTACGCGTTTCACTAACCTTCTCTCAAAATCTTTTAAATTGTATTTATTTTAACCAATCCCCACTGAGAGCTAAAAGTGTGACTTATGCAAATAAGATAGTTTCGGGTTTAGCGAGTTCGAAAGAGATATAAAAGGGAGAAATGAAATGAAGAGATGAGGATGACTACGTGTTTTGATAGAGGAGTTAACTACGTGATTGATTAAGAAGGTGATTCTAGGAGATTAGTTTAACTAAGTGAAGTTTGTTAGCTGAAGGAAGTTTATTGAAAAAGATTCATTAATTCGGTTCGGACGTAACTGAAGATATCCAGGATTGAACCCGCTCCATAGATTCTACAAGTATTCAAGATTCCTGTCTTAAAGAGATATCATGTCTGTGATTTTTATAGATTAGATTTAAATGCGTAGTTTGATTGTATGCGTTATTCCCCGTGGTATCAGTTAGTGTTCCGTCGTTCATAATTGAATTCTGATCTCACTCCACTGTAATTTGTTGTTCTTAAAGTTTGATTAATATTTGTGTATTTCTATCATAAGGATAATATATATATATATATAAATAAGAGTGAGAGAGAGAGAGATTTATTATTTATGTAGTTATTAATTATGAATCCAACATATCCAAATTTAGATAATGTGCAAAGGGAAGTTAGTAATCATAGGGGTAGTGAGAGACTACGACAAATGGATAAAGGGCCTGTCTTTCTCAGTTGATATTACAAGCAATCTCAAGGTATCCGACTGGTTGCGACAACATTTTTAAAAAAAATGGAGATATGTGGATTTTTTTGTTGTTTTTAGATTTTTTTAGTACATTTAAAGAAAAATATGCACAAATTAAGAAGCGAAAAATAAATTATTATAACTTAAATGGGAAAAAATGGGTAAAAATTGACAAAAAATAACATAAACGCGGTCCATTCTGTACCAAAGGTTTATGAACAAATTTTCAATTTTTCAATTCTGATATGTTGCTATGTTATTCATTGTCAAAATGACCTTCAGGTTAAGAGATAATTTAATTTTTACAAAAACTAGAGCACTTTATCTCAGTTACTATATGAAATTGCTTAAAAAACACTGATTATATTCACATAAGGGACTGTAAATTTTGTAATAAAATGGTGATTGATAAATCTGAAGGTTAAAACACTTCTACTATTATACAGAACTTACACAAAAAATTTCAGTTAATTATTTTCAAAACTTTTTTAGCAGTCGCTGACCCCGTCTGATTATTTTCAAAAAATCACATTTCGAGTAAAACGTGTTTAAAAGTGTGACATCTTGCTTAAAGTAATGGCATCTGCTTTTACTAAAACACTTGTACTTTTTGTTCTAGTGAACGGAAGATAATATATTTGGTATTTTTATAAAGCTAATAAGATGGTCTATAAAATAAAATCATAAAAAAATTTGTCAATTTTTGGCAAAATTCACAATTTTAGGGTAGTCGGATACCTTAATCAACTTAATTTTAAGCCTTAAGGCAAAATTTATGATGTTACACAACTCTACTTAATTATATTAAAAATTTATGGCGAAAATAAATAGAAAAAAAAACTTGTCTCTCTTTGAAAGCTGCCAATATCTGTTGATTAAATCCCATAGATTATAAATTAACTAAATACGCTCACAAAATTAAATTGTTTGAAACGAAATTATTATTACTAATTTTAAAAGCTGTGAGTTATAATTTCGCACTTTTACTTCATCTCTATCAATCGATTGTTGATTAAAGCTAACAAATAAATTAATGGAAATCCAATGTGATTCTTTGTAGAAGCAAAAATCTTTGGAAGTTGGAATTCTAGATTTGTATACATCAGAGGTAGATCTGCTTCCTAAAATTTATCGTTTGTTACGCGAATAATGGCTAGGCAATTACTTCCTTTAATGAAATTACTTTATGCAGGCAATTACTTCCTTTGATGAATATTAGCGAATATTCAGAAAGATTAAGATTAACCCAATCAACGTTTATCGTCAATTTTAAAAATTACATTAGCTCAGAATTTTTTAATCAAATCTTGATTACTTGCCTTGTGGGGGAAAAAAACGATATCAATGTCTTCTAAAAAGTAATGTTAAATTGAAATTCTTAAAAAAAAATTTATTTATTTTATTTTTTTTATAAAAAATATAAAATATGTATGGTTTAAGTTTAAAATATAACAAAATATAAAATGACTACGTATGTAAAATATACTATGCATTAAGCTTTACATAAATAATTGGATAATACATTATAAAAATCGTATTTTATTGATTTTTTGCAGTTTGTAAGGATGCAGCCCGCAACTTATAATAAAATAGACCATGTAGCCAGTAATATCACATGAGTTTGACTCCCCTGATTTATACTGAAATAGATTTTAATACTCTCCATTATTTATTACATATAAATAACAATAGAAAGTATTTACTACAAAGGTCATGTCGCACTTTCCGTAGGCTTTGTTATCAAGGCAATCCATATAGAAATTGTTACAGAGCAAATCACATAAGTATGATTGCAATTGACATTTTAGTAGGAGAGGAAAAAGAGCTCCAATTTGCTCTGATAAAGCCACACATTTCATTGGTGCCTGCAAAGAATTTAAATAGATACTTGTTCCACTCAAATTATTTAATTTTGAAGAGCTTTAGATATAAGGTTATAAGTCCTTAAAAATCCCCTTAAGATAGCAATAGGCAATGCACGATTGACATTAGAACAAATCATAACAACTATTACCAAAATTAAAATACTTTAAATATTATCTGTCTTATTCCTCTATGCCTTCTGATTCTAATGGTTTTCATGTTCTCGCCCTAGGACATTTTCTCACAAGCACTTCAGAGCTTATCCCAATTGCACAGATCGACAAAAATTAATCTATTTAATGGCGTAAGCGGTGATAAGATTGTCTTGATAATTTACAGGATAATCATGAATGAAAATTTTTACGAGAAAACGCAACTCCCGATTCGATAGTTATTTTAAAAGTACTGATAACTTACTGCTGTCGTAAGTATCTAATGTATACCGATAATTATGGCAGCTTAACTTTTTTTGTATTGCAAATATTTGAATTATTTTGTATTGAATTTAGTATTAAATTCTCTTTAAAATAATGTATACAACTTTGCAATTTGTGAAACGTAACATTTTCTATAAGTATGCAAATTTAAAAGCACATAAATTTCCAAGTATGTAAACATATATATATGTCGTGTTTTGCGATTGAACATCAAGACATTTTATTTTAACCGTCTTTATTCCATGAAATCACTTTGTAAACTGATTTGTAAGAGAGAGAGAGATGGACACGTGTTAAAAATCAAGAGTCCGCGGCGACTCAAAAGCCAGATGTCTGTTTATGTACATTCCTTATTGAACAGGTACATTTGAAATACTAGGTAATAAAAATTAATGGCAGGAGCGGCGAAGATCTTTTAAAGCCATGTGTTCTTCATTCCCAACTGGATAATAAATTTAATACTTGAAGATGTAACGGGAAAATAAAATTTGGACGTGGTCTAGGGTTTAATTTTAGATCTAATTTAATTATCTTTACATATATATATGATGTTTCAAGCCAACACCAAGTTTTTTTAAAAAGGGTTTTATTCAGCTAGCAATCAAGACATGTTGCGCTGAGAGAACGCAGACACCAAGTGTAAGTTTAATTGGGGGACTACTTATGTCCAGAATTGTTAAGTACCTTTTCAGTTTATGTGTTCTGCTTGAAAATTAAGGATGATAAGGATACAAAAAATAATGATCGGGGAATATTAGTGTTTTGTTTGGACTATCTGTTTGGAGAAATAATTGGGTGTTTAATTTAAGACTTGAAGATGTTACATAAAATAAAAGTTAAGTGGAAAATATGGGATTTAATTTGATATCTTATTTTTAATTATCCTTACATATATATATGTATATAACAACTCGCCGAGATTTTTACATGATGATTTTGTAGCTGTAATGCAACAGATGAGGAGGCTTGATGGTTTTTTATATTTTTATTTTATTATTTAAGTGGATAACACATTCACACAAACATAGAACAAAAGGCGATGGACAAAATCTTAGGGTAACATTATACAGACAAGTAGCAGCCGGCAATTTTTCCTTGAAACGGGATTTTTTAATACAAAACGGCTTCCGGAAGTTCAAACACTCTCTCTCATGACTTTCTTCTGATTGGTCCAGGTAATCAGATGATGCACATTATAAAATTCTTAACTATAAAAACGCTGACTTTTAATTCCAAAGAGATAAAGTTACGATTATATCCCGTTAGGCGGGTAACTAAAAATTACTTATTTTTTCGAAGTCTTAGAGGGTCAGGACCATTACAAATTTTTAAAAAAACTTTTAAGATGAAATTAACGTGAATTATATATATTTATAATCAGTTATAAATCTAAGTATAACTAGTCAGAACCGAGTAAAAAATATTATCCTCAGTAGAACAATAGCAAGCTCTTAGCCTTAGGAACCAAGATTGTAGGTATCAACATGTTTTTTGACCAGGCAACATTCACCAGTAATTTACCTATACTATAGTGCCATAGGGAAAGAAAGAAATATTACAAATATGTAATTATTACCAAATAAATTACACTAACATTAATATAATAATATAAACTGAAAATTTAATAAAGTACTTACTGTATAGAGTTAACAATGTTTGTATTAAATACTGCTAGATAATAAAACTTACCACTTGAACAGAACATCTAGTTAATATTATATGCATATATATTTTATTTATTCCTCTTCCGAAATAGAACTCTATAATATTTTATTTTTAAAAATTTTAAATAAAAAAGGGGGAAAGTTATTTTAAATTCCCATTTAAAATGCTTTTATTTGAATCTTCAGTTAAGTCTAATAAAATAATCATGTGAAGTAGATATCAACCCCATTTGAAATAGCGTACTGGAAAAAAGTTTTTTTCTTTATAGTAAACATTTCATTATTATTTCATGCAATTCATCCAATGCATAGACAAATCAAATAAACAGAAAGATCTATTTAAATTGAGAGTTTAGACAACAGCTGTGTTTACTGAATAAACACACGTCATTTAAACATAACTTTTAGTTTATCTTTCAGCGTTGTGGACTCTGGAGAACTATTTTTCTTAATATGAAGAGTAAAATAATAGTACATATATATATATATTGAGGAATATAACTTTATCCTTATTTTACTTAGATTTAAATTTTTGATTTATATAAAAATTAATTACTCGTTCATTAATTATAATAGTTTAATAATTTGTAAAGTATTAGGCAATATTTTTCATTTTCATCTAATTTGATTCGTATTTTTTAATGTGTTTACATGACATTACAATTTTTAAAATTTTTTAAATTAAATGAAATTTTTTTTAGAATATTTATCACAATTTAAGACACAAGCGTGAACGGAATAATGTACGCCCCTCAATAGTGTTTCAACCAACTAATGGTTTAATGATTCAATAAAAACATTAAAGATAAATTTAAAAGGAAAAAAATGTACTAAAATTGGTTGATAAAACATGAGTTTGTTTTCTTTTAGGAAGCATTGTCCCATTGATAAAAGATGCGAGGTTTGGTGACGTAAAAGGCATAGTCACGTATTCGACACTCGATTTTGCAATAGGCCGTTGTATGGAACCACAGTTTATGTTACACGTTAAGCTTGAATCAGTTTCAAAATTTTTACATGGTATGATGCAAAAATTTAGCAAGAGGTATTCGAGGTTTCTCAGGTAATGTTTTTATTTATCTAACTATACTTCTGATTATAAAAGTAAGTCTTCATAAATAAAGTCATAAATATGTTATATAAAATAAAAATAAAATAAAGCATGCAAGTGCTAACTTTAAACCGGTAGTCTTCAAACTTTTCCTCTCACGGAACCCTTAGAACTGCTAGTTGTTTTTTAGGGGGAGCCCTATTTCCCTCCCCCTTAAAATATTTCTGTAATTAGTATTTTAAATAAATCAACATGTTATAGAAACTTTATGGAAAGACAATTTAAAAAATACTGTATTTTTCATTATTTTTTATTACGATTTTATGATTATTTTAATGTAGTTTTTTACTTCGAGGATATACTGGTGTTGGAGAACCAGCGTCCGGGGGCGCTTCTTCTGCGTAGGAGAACCTGAAATGAAAACTATTAATTTGTGATCCAAGTGTCACCTGCCCAAGCGTTACATTTAGTAACTGGAATATGTGTGTGTGTGCTTGCAATTTTTTTACACAAATACTCAAGAGTCTAGGCCTATTGAAATTATCTGAAATCGCATTTTATATTTTGCGTTTAATTCGTTTTTGCACCACTCACAATGCGAAATATTTTTCTCTTAAGTTCATTGTTCTGAATGGTATTGAAATATTTATAACTATGTGAAAAATACAATTTATTTTGTATGACTTGGAACCTAAAATTCAGGAACTGTTTTTGTTTAAATTTAGATTTTAACATCGAATCTGTTAAAATGTCAATAAGTTGTCCCCTCTCCTTCAGTATAGGTGTTTTTTCCACACATTTAAAAAGACTATTTAGTGTATAAAACATTGCACTAACGAGTGTAAAATTATTCCGTGAAGCTCGGTATAGTAAACTATAGAATATTCGCAATCTAGTAGGTAGCATACACAAAGAAAAAACGTTTTAATATTCCTTTGTTATATTACAATAAAAGTCTAAAAAAATATTATAAAAGAAAGTTATATTATGTGTAAATAAAAACATTTCAGTTTTAATGAGAAGAGCATTAGAGATTTGTGGTTATAGAAACTTCACAGAGGACGTGAATCCATTTTACATACACATTTATAATTTTCATTTAGATTTTTTATTGTGACAATGGAACCCCAGGGTTCTGCGGAACATAGTTTGATTACTACTGCTTTAAGACAAAGATCATTTTTAGTATTAGGATGTGGAATCTGTAAATTTATCTATATAGAATAGGTTTTCCCAAACTTTTTACACTAACCTCTGTTAAAACAACAATATCCTTCTTAGACTTCTTACATTTTTCTCTATAATGAACAGCATATAATATAATCATAATGCTAATAATTGCACAAAATCATAAAGTTAAAAATTTAACTAAGAATATAAACAGAAGAAAAATTATACAAAAAAAGTAGTTTACTATATTTATGTTTTATTTTTTATACTATGATTTTCCGCTTTAAATGAGTGTGGATCACACCTCCTCATGCACATTTACATTATATCTATACCTATTAAATTGATATTATCAAAGAGTTACAATCCTTAAAAATTAAATACAATTTTAAAACAGAAAAATTGTTTCCGACTATTAATGGACCTCTGGAATACTATAGAATCCTTTAAAACTTCCGTAGACCCGTAAAAGATCCACCTGAATCTCGTTTGGAATTCCTGATCCAGCGCATTGTTCAAACTTTCCCCGTAAAAACATTTAAGACTTTTTTATTTACATTATTGCTCTGTGTTTTTATACTTAGATACCAAAACCTTAAGTTTAAGTAATATGCAAATATTTAAAAATCCTCCGAGATATGTTATAGATAAGGTCTTTATGAAAATGACAACGAAGAGAGAAATTCATTCACGGAAAAAACATACTCATTTTTTTACCTCATAAATTTAAAGCGCCGCACTTTCTACATTTGACTTAAAAATTAAGAACTATTAAAAAGGTGGGAGCTAAAAAAAGAGCAGATTACGACGAATTCTTTTTTAAAATGGAACGTAACCCGTTATCCTTTACGCAATTCAATTATTTCAACGTCCAGTTTGATGAGTTCATGGGGAAAAAAGTTCCAATGATAGCATTTAAACGCGCATCTTAAGCTATATTCGCTAAGTGCAGGATATTTCTTATCATCTTGTGAACTTTTTATGTCTACGTGTAGCTGAATTGACCCACTTTTGATGATATTCCCGGAACTGTGAGCTATTTTTTACTTCTAATTTACGAAATCGCCTGACGATTTTTGAACACGAAGATGGGAGAGATGGGATATAAGTTAGAGTTATTTTAGCTGATAGAATAAAAAGAAAATTTACTTTCAAAGGAAATTAATGCTAAGTACTTGGAAAAAACAATTACCCCTTTTAATGGAAATTCTTATTCCTTCTAATTCCATTCAAATTAACTGACATTTTTCTTACTGATTTAAAGTCCTTCCCCTCCCCTTTTTGGAAAGAGTTAAGGCTATCTTCGCAATAGTATGAAAGCCTGAACTAAACCAAAGCCACGTTAAAGAATTCAGCGGCCTTGATAAAACTCGATGCACATTTTTCATATAAATTTTCGACATTATATAATCCATACAGCTGTTTATAAAAAAAAAAATTTTAGTTAATTTTAAAGTAATAAAAGTTTAAAATTTCAAAATATTCCCTAAATAATAAATTTTAACTTTTAGCACGTAAAGGGATAACTTATTTTGCATTAGAATAAAGGAGAAATGCGGAACACATTTTATACCTGAAAAAGTGCGTCAACTCGGATAAAGAGTAGTGCGATAAAATATGCTGCTCGCAATAGGATAGTGAAGCCAGAATATAATATGAATATTGGAGTATTTTTGTATCTGGAAAAATATTCCCCCAATTCCTGGCCTGTATTTTAAGCGAAAAAAGAGAGCTTTGCTATAAATCTGATTTCATCGAAGAAAAACCCAACTTAAAAACATTGTTGGGTGTGTGGGCTTAGGGGAGCTCGAATATTCAGGTTTTTATAATGCCGTGTATCTGACCGAATTATGATTACCATATTCTGACTTTACCAACGCGCGGCGCGCGTATGTAGAATAATATCTTTAAACATATAACTCATTTCTGTTTGAATAATTTCTCTCTCGCTCTCTCTCTCTCAGTTTGTTTCCTTTCATTATATGCCAAAACTCAGCTATGATACATTGATACATTAATGCAAAATATACACTGCTGGTCCTTAAAATTGCAACACCAAGAAGGAAAGCAAGTACAAATATATATATATATATACGTATATATATACACTGTATATATATATATACACACTGGTGTCCAAAAGTTAAGCATAAATCGTAAAATGCGAAAAACATGGAGTAAATATTCGTAAAATTATTCCAAATTTCTTGCGGATATTAATTGGGTAAAGAAGAAACATTGGGTTTATGCAAAACTTTTCAGTCGACTACGTCCTGCGCGAAACACCGGCGCATGTCGGAACGCAGAGAAACCGATTCACGCAGCATAGGCAGTTCAGATATGTTTCGTGCAACTGCTGTGCGAAGGAACGTTGTTAACCATCAAACAAGGTGAATGATGGCACAAAGACGCCAATTGGACATGTTTACGAAAGAAAGAATCGTTGGAATGCTGGAATCCTCACGATCACAAACCGAAATATCTCGAATTCTGAATGTGGACCAGCCTGTGATCTCAAGACTGTGGCAGAGGTTTCAAAGAACGGGAGATGTTACCCGGCAACCAGTATTAGGTCGACCAAGAGTCACAACCCCTCGCCAAGACCGATATCTGGTAATAAGTGCGCGACGACAGAGGGGCAGTACTGCCAGAGCACTGGGTTCGGCGCTCACAGTCGCCACAAGAATACGAATTTCGAGACAAACTGTTTACAGGAGGCTCAATCATGCTGGCCTGCAGAAGACCAGCAGTTTGCATTCCCCTCACGTCTGCGCATAAATGCGCTCGTTTGAACTGGAGTTTGAAACATCAACATTGGAGTGTGGGAGAGTGGGCCATTGTGATGCTCAGTGACGAGTCTCGGTTTAGTCTGAGTAGTGATTCTCGGCGGGTAACGATATGGAGAGAACGTGGAACACGTTTTGAACCAAGAAACATAACGGAAAGACATCATTTTCCATCAAGGGGAGTAATGGTATGGGCAGGCATCATGATGGACGGCCGCACAGACCTCCATTATTTGACACGGGGTCTGTGACTGCTCAAAGATACAGAGTCGAAGTTCTTGAGCCGTTCACTTGTTTCGAGGCGCTGTCTTTCTTGACTTCATATCCATGGATGATAATGCGCCATGTCACCGAGTGGTGCTGATTGATGACTTACCTGAAACGGAAAACATCCAGTGCATGTTTTCCCCCGATTTAAATCCTATCGAGCATGTATGGGATATGCTCGGGAGACAAATGGCAGCCCTTTCGCACCCACCAATCTCAGTTACAGAACTGAAGAGTGCTCTCCAAGAAGCTTGGAACCGTTTGAGCCCACAATTCATTCATCATCTCATAGCAAGTATGGTAAATCACTGTGCAGCGTGCCTGGCTGTCAGAGAGGTGACCACATGCCTTATTAAACTGCAGCATTAGTGTTTTATTTAATGTTTTCTATTATCTTTTCTTTAAAGTGTGAATCCTTGCTATGTTCAGTTTTCTTTTAAACTGCTACTTTGGATAATAAAATTAATTATTAACATTCTTTTGATTTGTTTCCTTATTTTATAACCATTTTACACTCGCATATCACGTTTCCCGCCATTCTGATTTACAGTTCCTTCTTTATTCACATAATTATCAATTATGCTTAACTTTTGGTCACCAGTGTATATTGTTCGTAAACAGTATGGCCTATGATTAAATTTTCAAGAAATTTGGCGGTTAACAGGGGTGCGAAATTAGAAACAGCTGTCACTCCTGGCAGCTAAAATAACCCTTATCCAGTTGGACATAGAGTCGAACTGTGCTTAAATGACAGAAATCGGGAACTCATTCCATGCTGCTTCATGTCTATGCCCCACTTCATTAACCATATTAGCTGAAGAGGGGTGGAGGGCTAGTCTTTCAGCAACCCGAGACCAGATGTTTTCAATGGGTGGCAGATCTGGATACCGTGCAGGTCAGGGTAACAGTCGAATACTCTACATATCGAGGAAGGTAAAAACATGACGTGCAACATGTGGTCTTGCATTATCTTGTCAGATGGCGTGTGGTAGGCCTCGACGGCAGGGCACAACTGCTGGAAGTAAGATGTTAGAAATGTACTGATCTGCGTTCAAATTACCGTCGATCCGAACTGGAGATGTGCGCGTCGTTCACCCAGTAACAGTCCAAACCATCACACCAGGTGCAGGGTCCTATACTGATATCGAATGAAAGCAGGTGACGAGGGGTCTCCTCGGAGCCTCCAGACAAGGGCATCAGAATACTACACGCAGAACATGGACTAGTCTGAAAAGACGACATTGTGCTACTCCAGCTTTGTAATTCGGAGCATCAGAGTCACTATCTCTCTCTATGTTGCATTCTCAAGGGAAGCTGATATAATGGCCGCAGTGCTGACAGTTCGCGCTGCTGCAAACGTCGTCGCACCGTTCGAGCGTATTCTAGACGTGCTGCAAACATGCCATATCCTGACTAATGATTCGTAATGTAGTTGTACCATTTTGCAGGGCTGACCTAACAATATGTCTGCTCTCTCGAGTGTTAGTCATGGGAAGGCGTTGATATCCTGCATGTCGTTCAGTATGACCCTCAGCAACCCATTGATTCCATATTCGCACAACAGTGATTGAATTTCGATCATGCAACGGGTGACATCCCGGAACTATAATCCACACTCTCACTAGGCAACGATCTTGCCTCAATTGAAATCCTACACTTGCTGGTAAGCATTTATTCTTATTCGAAGTATTCTGAGCAAACTCTGTCCTTACAATGCTCTTTCCGATTGGGAAATTCGCTATATAACTTTCCTTTTAAGCTGTACTTCTCGGATGTCTTTCTCCCTGCAGCGTCGTCTACGTGCTTTAAAATTATGCTGAACACTGTAATCTTAATCCAAAGCCGAAGAGCTTTAATTTTACATATTTGCTTATATTTTCTGAGCCAAGGTAATATAAGAAATATTATTATCCTTTTATACAAATTTATTATTGAGGTTGTCCCTTTTCATACCAGATTTAAGTATAATTCGAGTAATTTAAATTTTTACACAACTTAAACACCATAAAACTTACACCGTGAAATATCTCGAAATTTGGGTACTGATTTCAAATTACATACATCAAAGCATTTGAAAAACACTTTATTATAATTATCAAAATTAAATTTCGAAAAATAAACATTATAAGATATAATTTTTTAAAACAAAAAAAAATATTAACTATAAGCTTGTAAATAATAATTTTTAAATAAATTAATAATAAATAATAAACATTTCAAGCCAAAAAGTATAAATTTTGTTAAGGTGGTACTACAAAAAAATCTAGTTAAAATTAAGATATTGTTGTATTGAGCCGTCACTTTGTCGCTAATGAGTCGCTCTTATCAATGATAATACCGAGCAAAATGCCTTTTTGTTGAACACTGGTTATAGAGCAGTTTCCCTGGATGGAAATACTCATGATTTAATTTTTCAAAATGATACATATCATGCTTTTTTAGGTAATTTCTTCTTTAACTGCTTGAAGACAAAGCATTTCTGTGAAGCAGCGATAATGGTTAAGAATGCTGGTAATAATAAATTTGAATTGGAAATAATAACTTTAGATTTAGAAACAAAAGAAGGATTTGTAAAGAAGGACTATTTTCTGCAGCGTAGACTATTTTTCAGGTCTTTCTTTGGAATTTTCCATTGCTGAGAAGTGCAATTTGCTTCCCACGGTTTTCATCATTTGCGCTTCCCAGATTTGCAAGGTATCAAGAAAAATTGAAATCATAAAGAAAACATGACCCTTAAAAAGGCTGCAAATTTTCCCCGTTTGTGGTTTTATTATTATTAAATCGTATTTGTATGTATATGATTTTTAAAAAATTCAGCTAAAAAAAAGTTATGTGTGTAAATGTATAAGAGGAGAAAACAAATTTTTCAAATTCCTCAGAAAATTAAATTTGGAAACATGGATTAAAAGCACATTGCTAAATGTAGAATTCCTAAGCGTTTAAAGTGAAGTTTTTATACGAGGGTCATTCTGAAATTTTTGAGATATATCTAGGTTTAAAAGTTATACTTACAAAACTTTAAGAGTGTTCAAAGTAGTCTTCCCTAGCATCAATACACATTTGTGAATAAATTTTCCATAGATTAAATTCCTCACACCAATCATTTCTTGGAATTGATGAAAAAATGCATTTGTAGCCACATCAATCTCTTCTTCTGAATGAAAACGATGACTAAAAGTCACACATAGCTAGATCCGGAGAATAAGATGGATGTTCTACCACTTTAATTTGTTTTTGTTCAAGAAATTCAACTGTTAATGTGGCTGTATGGGAAAGTGCATTGTCATGGTGTTGGATTGGTCCCAGTGGCGTAACGGAAAATGATTGGGCCCCCCGCAAGGTCAGGTCTTGGGCGCCAGGCCAGATCCAAATATATATATATATATATATATATATATATATATATACTTGCTAGAAAAAGTCTGCGTTCATCTGCTACTGCGTACATAAACAACGAAAAAAAATTAAAAATCAGAATTTGAAAAAAAAATTTGAAATGATATTTTATTTAGTTCATTCCAAGTATCGAGAATAACAAAAGTAAGCTCGTTTTTTTTTCATAGCTTTTAAAATAAAAACAGGTTTGTAGCGATACCAACAAAAATCAAGTAGAAAAAGTCTGCGTTCACTGTTTTAGAAGTAACTATAAAAAACTTTTAAAAAAGGATAATAAGCTATTTAATAGCTGCAGTGGTGTAACAGAAAAAAATAGCCCCCCCCCCCTCCTCGCAAGGTCAGGATTTGGGCCCCAAGCCAGATCTTACGAAGGATTACAAAGCCAAACATAATGTACCAATTCACATCACCTAAAATTATTCAAACATTAAACTTATAACGGAATACAAAATCAACCTGAGTCTGAATATATGAAGTAAATAACCTTTAACATTAGAGAGTATTTATGGTATTTATTAAAATGGAAAATCTCTCTAACAACAGTCGAAAGATAATCTGGTAACTTAAATAAAAACAACACACGAAGAAAGACACGAAACTGTAAAATAATTTTCAAATTCTTTCGAAAGAAAAAAGATATCGCTTACCTTATTCTTTGTTTCTAAATCCCAGGATGAGCTTGATCTAAAGTTCGATTATATTCTAGCATAAATACTACCACTCTTGAAAAAGAGAGTTCTTTGTATGATGCAAAAATGATTTAATGAAAAAAGAAATAAACTGATACATTCCACGTGCTAAGATAAAGACACAACTACTATTACTAATACACAGACAAAAAGAAAATTTGTTCCCTTAAATCTGTATCAAAATGTGCACCAACATAAAGCGCAAAATCACTTCTATTTTAGTCTGTTTTCCTCAGTTTCATCTTACGACTCCTTTTCTTCAGACAGAGTATCCTTAACAACTGAAGTGTCCGAAACTGTGTTTTTTCTTGAGAATTAATTTTCACTTCCATGATTTGTTCATCAGGTTCATTAGCATGACTATTACTAGAACTTGCAGATATTAAAAACTTATCCAAAATTTTGCACATTTACTATTAATATTTTACTCCTTTTCTTTTCGAATTTTTCATTTTGAGCATTCAAAGTTTTTTTAACTCCACTCATTTTAGGGCCGCATTTCTTCTTGTCTCATTGACAAAATACCATTTTTGAACCAGAATATTAAATTCCGATAAAAAAAAATACAGTTCTAAGAATGAAAGCGAGAAGTGAGATGGAAATGTTTTATTGTAAAGGAACACACCCAAAATTTAAATGCATTGAATATAAAAATAAAGATGTCTGTTCTTTATGAAAGCAATTTTGTGCCTTCCTGTGTGTTTTTCATCCTACAAAGAATTGCGACGTCTGCAAAATTCTTTAAACCATCTGAATCCAGTAGCACGACATGGAGATTCAACCCCAAATGCTAAATGCAGCCGTTGAACGCATTCGTCTTGATTTAATCCCGCTTTAAAATCATCGAAAATCATAGCACGTTAATGCTCTCGCAACTCCATTTTCTCTTCTGTCTAAAATTAATTCTACGCTAAATAACTTGAAGCAAATCAGTAAAAAATCGTCTGCTGTGTTAAACTACTTTGCATTTTCAAATTAAATCATTATTATTATTATTATTTGTAACTTCTCGTCTGTGCGTATCTCAAAAATTTCAGAGTTACCCTCGCATGTGATAGTACACATTCAAACAGTTAAAAAAATTTCGAGCATGAAATATTATATATCTTACATAACATTTGTAAAAATAATGGTTTTTGTGGAATAATTATATGAAGCAAATAACTTTTAATAAGCATTTAAGAGCATAATAATTGAATTTCGTGTTTTTTTTAAAAGGATGTACGGATCAATTTTGTCATCAAACTTTTTTGCAAAAAGAAACTAATAAAGGACAAAAAATTTGCAAAAAAGGCGTTAAAAAAAAGTCTGAATAGTTTGATAGCTATTGAAGTTAAAAAATAATAAATTTAATTCTAGATTTCTTATTTTTTTTAATCAAATTATTACCTAAAAAAGATTGTTAATCCCATTGAAAATTTTATTTTTTAATCAATCTATATATTGGGATTAATTTTTATCAAAAAACTTTCAATTTGTACATTGTACACTGTTATACGAGTATTGTAGTTTTAGTATATTAATTATATCGAAAAATAAGTTAACTATGTCAGTTTCATAAAATCAAACAATCAACGATTTTGAGCTTTTATATATTTTAAACAATATTTCTTTGCTAAAGATCGCCTTAATTTGATTAAGAAAAACTGTTTTTTAATTATTTAAAAACCTACTCATTTTATCTTTCCTAATATATACACAACGTATCCGAATAACTCACTGCTCACTTTAGTAATTAATAAAATATAATTTGCTTAGATAATTTTAGTTAAATTTATATAAAAACCGGTAAAGATAGCTTTTACCACTGAAATTATGTATATAATAATACGTTTAAATAATGTGAATGACAACGGATATTTACCTAAGAAACTAGTCAAATTTTCTAATGGAAGAAAGGCTATTTTTTTAGTTTTTTTTTTCTTCCAGATAATCTCTAAACACCACTACCACATTCCAAGAAAACTACGCTTCTCATACACAACCCACCAAACGAGTCATAAATTACCATTCATCAATGGAACATGGGGGAAATATCATGTATCCTCCGGCAAAAAAGGAGGAGTTTCATGCTTTTCTCCCCTCTTTCCAAATACGTATAGCTGACTTTTCTAATTGCACTCTATAGAAAATTAACTTGAAAAGTTTTATAGTACATGCATTTGAAACAGCATAAAAAAACGAAGATCCCCCTGGTTTTGCTTTTTTTATATGATAATTGAAAATATTTTTGTGATTGGCTTAGTGCACCGGAAAGGAATTTTCAGATGTTTAACACATATTTAAAAAACACTTGCAAAAATCAGAAAAGTAATCGAAAACTGGAGAAGCATTCATTTTTTTTTTCATTATTTTAAATGCATTTTATTTCATGAAATTAAATGCAATAGTTTAGATTTGAGAGAAAATATAAACTCCATAGGGTTAACATTACGCTTGGGGGTGGACCTCAAGCAAACCTAGGGGGGGGGACTAGTTTTATGCAGAAAATTCACGTGCTTCGCCCGTCCCCGCCATCGAAATCGGCGTTAGGCCAAACTAGTACTTTGATTTTCGGCTAGAGCAGGGGTCATTACACCACGGCTCTTTGCACAGATCAGGTGTGGCCAACCTTTTTGTAAAGAGTGCTACTACTGATAAAAAAAAAAAAACTATGCATGCCACATCCAACTTTTCCAACAAGCAAAAGAGATGAAATGGTGAAAAAAATGTTACTTGTAAGCATATTATGGGATTTTTACGCAAATGGCATATTTTTTAATGCAAGCCTACGTAGTGAAATTTTTTTAAAAATATAATAAATAAGGCAAAGTAGAAACTTAGGTTTTATTCTTAAGAAACTTTTTACAGGTTCAAATCAGTTTAGTTAGGCATGAAATAAAAAAATAAGTAATTTGAAACTTTTAATTCTAAGTTATTACTAAGCTGTCAGTACTTACTTAATTAGGCTTTTGAATTTGTAGTGTTTTTACCAAGTCAATAGTAAGATTAGCTCTAAAAGGTGCAAGCAAAATTAAGTTGTTTTAAGTGCATATCAGCTAATTTTGAGCGATATTTTGATTTTATGTTTATAATAGAAAACATTTATTTAGAAACATATGTTGATCCAAGTTTTAAAGGTTTTTTTTTTTGTCTGAAACATTTGCATTTCAGTAAAATTGTTTAAAAAAAATGTATTATTATTATTTTTCCAAAGTTTTTAATTTTTCAATAAGTCTTCGCATGCCACAGTTACAATTCCGCCGTGCCACATTGTGGCACGCGTGCTGCGGGTTGGTCAGCACTGGCATAGATGGTAGTTGCTTCTCAGACATCTCCCTCTATATATTATTACCAAAATAATTATGCAGTCTAAAAAATTGTTTCTCTTTCTTCTTTTATAATTTATTAATGATGTATTATTAAAAAAATATTGATAAGGAAAATATTAAATCTTGGGCATCAGCAAAAATCACAATAGGGAAGAGATGGTTAGAAATATTTCATAATTTTGAAACAAACCAAGTACCAATGAATAATGCACTAAAAAATGTGCTGTCCTTACCAGGAACTTTCTAATGTTACGTGACTGAATGCGTTTTTCAACGATAAATAAAGTGTCGCTATTAGAAAAATCACAATTAAGTGTTAAGACTTCGAAAGCCATTTTATGTGTGAAATATAATTTAAAAAATTCTTGTGAAAAATTTCATGACTTTTTAAACAACAACAACGATCTACGGAAAAAAAATCACTCAAATGAGAAATATACCAAAGAATAAAATAAGACTATAGAATAGTATTATTTTATTACTTGTATAGTAACTATATATATACATAATTTTTTAATGTATTATTTTTTTAAATTGTACTTATGTTGAAAATTTTTAAAAAATATATTACAATACAATTTTTGCGTTCTATAAAAATGTTTGTAGCTCCATCAAGACCAAATTTTTAATCCTCTGATCAATGGTTTACTAGTGTTAACTCAATCAATTTTACTAGTGTTAACTCAATCAATTTTACTAGTGTTAAAATCTGGTCATTGTATCTAAAACGAAGTAAAGAAAGTATATGAGAATATATAATGTCTATATAAAATTAAAATTTTCCTATCTTTAACTAAAGAATTTTGAATTCATTCTTAATTTCTCAGTAATCGATAATTTTTGTCGCCTCATTCTCAACAGATATAACTGCTAATTCGGAAAATCTATATTGTATATTTCACGAAAGATCTGAAATAATTTTTGAAAATTAGTTTAAGTTTTTTGAGAAGCTTATCTCATTAGAAACTGCAGATGCGTACACAGAATACTTTTATCGGGGGGGGGGGGGATTGCATTCTTAAATACACGTACTGTATATTCCGGCGTATAACTCACCCTGAGATGTCTGAGCCTTTAAAATTACTTCATTGTTTGGTAGCGATAGGGAACACACACAGCTAGTAGCACCGAAGGCCTTTTATTTATAAATTAACTTTGAAAAAACTAAATTCAAGATTAATTATTCTAATCGTTCCAGTTTTTTACAGGTGAAAAGATCAAATCCGGAATAATGTTTGTGGATCTTCATACCATTGTCTCCCGGATGCGGCTGTCCCCTCAACCCCTTTCGTTCGTATCGTCTAAGATCATTCACTCGAATGGATGGCAGCGCAGACTCCATCGCTCTGTCTTTAAGAGGCCATCGCAGGTCCTTTCTCTTGATCCTTGAGTTGAGGCTGCCCCTGCAACCTCTATCACGTGTCTTTGAAGAAGGGGGAAAAGCTAATGCGGAAGATGATATAGCAGATTGAAGAAGATCCTCATCAACATTCGAGATGACCCCCTTAAACCCCCTGGGTGGGGCCCTTTCACGCCCCTAATCATCTCTGATTAGCGAGCGTAGCAGATCTGCACACTGCACTCCTCGTCTGGTCCCAACTTCATTGGTTCTTTGAGACAATAAGCCGGCGCGATTGAGATCAAGTCCGTCGCTGTTCCTAGAGCACCATATGGAGGGTCTATCACTTTGAGGATACCTTCCAGGGTATGTCCTTGTGACAACATGCCGACATTCTTTTTCATTCAAATAATTTCCTGTCCACATGTGCGAAATAACGAAATAAAGAAACTATTCACATGAGTGTCCTTCCAGATTGTTGAAAATCGTCGAGGTGTCGGAGAAGGAAAAGGTGTAGCAACATCAAAGCCATTTTCAGAATCGACTCACATCTATTTTCCACCTGGGAACAGATGTATCTTTTGAAAGATTACAATGTCCATCTGGGCATTCTTCTCACCCCCGTACATCAAACTTGGCAAGTATTGCCATGAAGTGTTCGTCTAATGAGCCGACGTTACAACCCCTGCACTTTCAAGCTGCATTTTTTAAATTTTAATTATATTCGCCGTATAACGCACACCTCTTTTTGACGAAGAAACCTAAAATGTACGCGTGTAATAATCTTATCTTTTGGAGCCTAGAAAGAGTGTGTGAGTGGATAGTAAAAGTAAAAGGAATGAAATTAAACCCGATATAATTAAAACATTATTTAAAAGATATAGTATACCTAACAACTTAGAGGGGAAAGAAAAAAAGATTATTTATATATATATTTATGAATCCTAGAGAAAGCAATGGTGAGAAAAGATTGAACAAAATTCGCCTGAAGATATTATAAAAGACGAATGTGACGATCTGTTTATGTTATTAAATGTAAATTCATATAAGGTATGTCATTTCTTTTAAATAAACAGTATTGAGATAAATGTAGGAATATAATTTTCCCATCATATCTTCTTTATTTTTAAAGCTATCATTTTTATAAACTGGCTGGGTGGCGTAATTAGTTAGGCGCTGGCCTTGTATGCCCAATTTTCCGGTTTTATCCGGCTCAAGTCAGTGGATTTTCATGTTGCAAAAAATAAACAACATCCATGTCGTATGATCATTTGGCATGTTAAAGATCCCTAGAGGGCCTGTTTGGTTTGGGTGCTCTCGGTGCAATTTTACACCGTCAGAATTCAGGTGTCAAAATTACATTGTGTCAGTTGGTATTCACCTATATGGTGCCACACTAAAAAGTGATACCAACTCCCAGGGAATGTATTAGGTCTGCAATGGTAATTGCCAATCCGCAGCCTCATTTGAAAGGAAAAAAATCACTTTTATAAACAGTGTATTACGCATACCCGTAAATTCATATTTCATTTTTTGTGCTAAAAGTGTGCGTTATACGCAGGAATATTCGGTAAATGAAAGTGCCGATGCATAATCTTCAAGCTAAAAATTAAAGATCTCTTCTCTTGGTAAATGGATGGGGTTTAAACCTCGAAACTCCACGCTTGTGTACGCTATTGAAAGCTGTTCATACACATACTGTTAGAAATCATTTTACCATGAAATAGATTAGAAAGGGATTCAATAAAATCACATATGTTAAATGTGTGATAAAAACATCTTATAAATTTTACCTTCTATTAGTCTCACCTGTTTTTATATGCCTTCTAAACCTTACAATTTCCTTGAATAATTACTTTGGGATAAATTATTATAAAAAGATTTTAATAACCTCAACTGCAAATCGTAAATGATTACAGAAAGTAAGCGCCAAAAAAGCGATAAGAAAGGTAAACATCGGTCTTATATTACAAGTGTAGAAAAACGAGTGATTTGTTCGCCTTCTACCGAGTTGTTGATAAAAAATACTTGCAAAATAAAAATAGAAAGAAAAACAAATTTTGAAACCAGTTCATTGAATACAATTGTTTATTTGATAGCAGTGAAATTTTTGTTTGTTGCCATGAGTTTTTAAAATGTTAACATTAATTACTAAAACAAGAATTGGACTATGGGTAAAAATGACTAATCGTAAGACATCGTAAGATGGATCACTCAGCTTTTGTAAAATTACTTTTTTATTTACAGTTTGTAATCGTAAGTTACAAATCTCTCAGTGCCATTTTTTATTGAAAAAGGCCTTCGAGAGGGAGACTCCCTTTCTTGCCTACTGTTTTAACATCGCTTTCGAAAAGGCCATTACAAACTGGCTTAAGGTATCCGACTGCCCTAAAATTGTGAATTTTGCCAAAAATTGACAATTTTTTTTTATGATTTTATTTTATGTGGGCCATCTTATTATCTTTGTAAAAATACCAAGTTTATCATTTTCCGTTCACTAGAACAAAAAGTACAAGTGTTTTAGTAAAAGCAGATGCCATTACTTTAAGCAAGATATCACACTTTAAAACACGTTTGACTCGAAATGTGATTTTTTGAAAAGAATCAAACGGGGTCAGCAATTGCTAAAAAAGTTTTGAAAATAATTAACTGAAATTTTTTGTGTAAGTTCTGTATAATAGTAGAAGTATTTTAACCTTCAGATTTATCAATCACAATTTTATTACAAAATGTACAGTCCCTTATGTGAATATAATCATTGTTTTTTAAGCAATTTCATATAGTAACTGAGATAAAGTGCTCTAGTTTTTGTAAAAATTAAATTATCTCTTATCCTGAAGGTCATTTCGAAAATGAATAATATAGTAACACATTAGATTGAAAAAATTGAAAATTTGTCCATAAACCTTTGGTATAGAAAGGACCGCGTTTATGCTATTTTTTATCAATTTTTACCTATTTTTTCTCATTTTAGTAATAATAATTTCTTTTTCTTTTCTTAATTTTATCACATTTTTCTTAAAATGCACTAAACAAATCTAAAAATAATAATAACAACAACAAAATCCCCATATCGCCTTTTTTTTAAAAAAAAATTATCGCAACCAGTCGGATGCCTTAAACACAAGTGGAGCTATTTTGTAAAGAACTGTCCAACTTCTTGCCTTTGCCGATGATATAGATATCATATTGGAAGATCAAAAAGCTCTGTGTTATCAACGCTTTTGTAGCGCTTGAGAGTGCGGCAAAGGAGATGGGACTTACTTTTAATGTGGACAAAACAAAGTTTTTGATTTCAACTAATCATCCTCCGGATTTGTCCCCTTTGAAGATAGGTCACTATACTTTTGAAAATACAGAACAGTTTACTTACTTAGTAACTCTGATCTCATATAGCAACGATCTGAAAATGAAATAAGCAATAGACTTTGTTTGGCTAATAGAAGTTGTCAGATCTCAGAAACCAATTCACAATTCTAAGTTTATATCGATAAACACCAAATTAAGCCTATATAATCAGACCTGCTGCTCTGCATGGAAGTGAATGTTGAACCCTCAATAAAGCATAGGAAGAAAAGTTGCTCATTTTTGAAAAAGAAAATCTTAAGGAAAGTCTTCGGACCTATTCAAAAGCACAATGGGTGGAGAATTCTTTACAATCATGAAATTTACAGGAAATATGACAAATATGGAGGGACTGAGATTGTGAGAACTACAAAAGCATCACGTATTAGGTGGTTGGGCCATCTGTACAGATATGTCGATGCTTTTCCTACCTAAAAAGTAACTTTTTCGAAAATTGAAGAGACCAGACATAGAGGACGACCAACTACACGGTAGTCAGACGGTGTTGAAAAGGACCTCAAACTAATGGGAATCAACCGATGGAAGGCCATCGTGACTGTAGGGTCAATTGGAGGAGGATCAGCGAGTCAGCCTTGGCCTGCAAAAGGCTGTTGAGCTTATGAAGAAGAAGAATTGTTAGTTAGCATGTATAGCTATGGTATCTATCGGTAAGTAACAATCCGATACTTTATGGTATCTTCACCGGATTGGCTCTTGGCACAGGATTTCGTAACGTCCAAGACCCGTCAAAATAGTCAGAGTAAAATAGTCAAAATAGTTTTCTTTTCGCACTTTTCTAACAAGATTGTCTCTGGTCTCGCTTGTCTCCCTTTTCACTTTCCAATATGTCTCTTTAAACCCTTTGGTGGGACTCTCTCCCTCCTCTTCAATTCCCGATTGGCAAGAACATGGACTTCCACACGGCACCCTCAGACTACGCCACAAACACCATTTGTTCTTTTGGGACAAAGTCCCGTCTGGATCACGACCATCTTGTTGCCACATGTCGAAAGTCATAGTGAAGGGCCGTAAATCGACATGTCACTCCGACGCTTAGTTCCTGGCATTTCCCCCTCACAAAATTGGTTAATCCATTCTCCACATGCGTAGCACGGCCCCGTGTCAAATGGAACAAAAGAATGGAATCAGCAGCTAACTCAGGTGTGCCTTATCTAATCGCCCGCTTTGAAGGAAGATGCACTAGTGTGGGCCTTTTCGCCTGGGGTGCCGGGAAACAAAAGAGGGGTAGCAGGCAGTTGTCTAAGAAATAGCATTACACTATTTTCTTTGAAAATACTAATGTTTTAAAATCAAAATTGTGACTGATTGCTTTCACGATTGATGTTTTAAGACGATAGTTCTAATTATCATTATGAAGCTATTCGAGGAATATATGCAAATAAAAATAGCATGATGTAAAAAATCAATTGATCAATAAACTTGATTTTTTCAACTTTTGGGCGAAATGTACTGTCGAAGGGCTTTTATCATTAACAAAATAGATTACAAAAACATTTTGAAATTATAGTCTCCTATAATATTCTTTTAAAATTTTGGTATTTTCTTTCAAAGGATGAAAATGACATCATTTGCATAAGTTTTGAATTGTAAATGCTTTTTTGTTATATCATCTGAAACATTTGTATTTTAAATAATTTAAAAACTTACTCTCTTTTTCATCTCGAAAGCAATACAAATTATTATTGAAATCCTCTGCTAAACTTTTGATATATTGCTTATTATTAAACTAATTCAAAATTTTATAAATTTTCTGCATCTATATAAGAGCTTTAAAATGTATTTTGAAATCTTTCATACTGTTTAATTTCAATTACTCTGCAACGGATTAGGCCCCACAGGCAATGTTGGATCGGAATTAAGCTCAAACACGATAGAAGTTTAATATATATTTTATTCTTTTCAACGCGAAGAGTGGCTTCCCTAACCGAATCCTAACAAAATATCTAAATTAAGGGACAGCAACCTTTTAGCTGTGACGTGCCAAATCAATCTACCAATATTATTCAGCATGCCACTCAGTAGGACATTTTTGAAACAATTCAAATCCTCCAATAATGCATGCAGAGTTAGAGAAATAATATCCCTGTAATACACAATTCCAACTCTTTTAGAAGCCTCCAATGAGATGGAATAGCCACATATTTTACAAACAGCAAAGTTCAATAAAGCTTTATTCAATAAATTTAATTCTATTAAAACATTTGTTTCATTCTTCCTTCCATATCTTCATATAAACTGTTGTTTGAAATAAGTTTTTGTTTTGAAGCACTTTGAATAACAGTTTCTGTGCTGTCTGATGTGATAGCTGGAACATTTTGAGCATTCATTTTTTGAACGCCGACATTTTTGAGTTTTTTAAATATTTTTTTAGATCTCCCCATAACTTTTTCGTTAATAAAATACTAATAAAAAATTTAATGTAAAACGTGGATTAAACAGAAAAAAAAATGGATAAATAAATTAGAATTTACAATTAGCAAGTTTAAGCAAGAATAATCCCATTTAACAACAAACCAAACAAAAAAAATAACTGTGTTGACTTGTCTTTTCCTTTCTTCAGAGAGAAATCATTTTATTTATGTGTAAAACAAAGGTTATACTAATTGTAGACAAAACAAATCGCGCTTCATCGAAAAGTTAAGCATTATAAAAGACAGGTGCTCCTCGAGGAGCACCTGTCCCGCGTCAAGGAAAGTGTGTGGCTTCCTTTTAAAAATAAATGAAAATACTTCTAATTATTGTATTTCGATATATCATATATCATTTTAAACAGAAATGTTTGAACTTTTCAAAAATATAAAACAGTCAAAATCGATCATTTTTCAAAAATTCATGTGCCGGATCCCCTTAATGATTTTATATTTGATGGCAAATATTGAAATTATAGCTCGTAATATTAAGAGAGCGTTTGTGTGATATTTATATTAAAAATCCTTAATAAGAAAATCCATTTGAAATTAACAAAATTGTTTTCTTCTCTCCTCTACGTTAATTTAAAGTAATTCTTTATAGTCTGATAAATGTCGCTTTATTTTTAATATACAAGTAGAGGTAAAAATAATAAAACCAAGAAAATAATTTTAAATAATTTTTTATTAGAAATTAATTTTTGTTGCAAATTACGGTTATATCTGGAAAGCAAATTTTTAAAACTAAACACCGAATAGTATATCTGAAATATGTTCAATTGATTTTTTTTAAAAAAGTTAACTGTATAAACAAATTATTTCCTACATATTTCTAACCAATTTCTAAAAATGAGATAGAAGAAAGTTTTTAAATTATTTTTAAAAAGTTTTTAAACTTGTTCTATGAATAAATATATGTGAAATTCTTAGAGCAACGAATAAAATAAAAGAATGATCTCGCCTTATACCAAAACTGACAGTAATAGACAATTTTGATACTTAATTTATAAATGAATGTATCAGGCTAAATATTTGAAAACAATTCAATGCAACTTCATCAATTCAGTCTTAAACGTGATGCATGAGTGAGTGAGTGAATATTAACGTCGCACTGTTCAGCTACACGAGGGCTTTGGGCGACGGACCTCTTATTTTTGAACCATGGTCAAGTGACGAGGACAAAACCTGAGCTGGCACCCCCTTCTCCAAACTACCAGACCAACGGGAGGACGTGTGAGCTCTCGACAGATTTAACGTGCATTGCTTCCCTACACGGTAGGTTTTTAGTGGCACTGTAAACATGATGCATACAGGAGATGTTATGAAGAAACATTAGATAGATAAATGTTGCTATATAGAATAGTAAACACGGTGATATGGTAAGGGACTAAGCCAGCGTTTCTCAAACTGTGGGGCGCGCCTCCATAGGGATGGGGGCGTAATAACTCTACGAGAGGGGTGCGAGCATATTAAAAGGTCAAAAACAAAAGATAATTTTAAAAAACTTTAATTTACTGAAAGTAAACAAACAAAATACATTTTCACATGATCAAAAATAAAATACACATTTACACTGATATAATACACTTATAAATGTATCAGTACTAAACAATGTATTTTATGATTAATTTAACAATACTAAGTTAAAAATAAGTTTATTATTGCAAGTGACCCGATGGGCTTGGCACATATAAAAATACAAACAAAACTTAACATTTATCTTGATAATTTGTATGGTTTATAATTAATCCCTTAAATGTCGATTAAAAGGTACGTGATTCGCTCCCCAATGCCACCTTTTCCCACACAGGCACACGTTTGTGATGTATTGGTGTGGGAAGAAAAGGAATGCATAGGTAAATTACCTGATATAAGTAAATCCTTCGCAAACACTGTCACAGTCCTTTTATTGCATTCCAAAGCCTTTGGAATAATTTTATGTAGTGCATTTAAAAGTACTTCGGAAAGACGTATATATATGTCCGTAGAAATTAACGTTTTGGTTGTGCGAGATCTTTATATACGCCGGTGGCACTTAAGAGGTTATAATCGTACTGTAGTCTTAGTGTCAAAGTGTATAGTATTATTTAATTCAAAACATTGTTATTGTATAGAAGGAGGGGGCGCGATGAAAATTATGAGTGAATATTGGAATATGCAAATATTGAAAGTTTGAGAAGCACTGAACTAAGAAATTAAGTATGAATTTCTGACCTATTTTTTTGTATTAAAATGCTTCGTTTCACATAGGGGCATAGCTTACAGGAAACGTTTTTGAAAAACAAATCATCATTTATTCTTATTTGTTATTTTTAGACAAAATTTAGTCGAATTATTTCCTGTGCAAAATAGTCTGGTTCGATGGTGCGAAGTTAGTCAGAGAAACGTTTGTTGCGACTACAGATTCCTGATAAAAGGCAGCCACGAAAGGTGAACCTTTTCACAGATTTTTTAATTACAAGTAAATGCGTATTGTGTTTAAGTAAGATGATCGTGGGAAAAATCCGCTGATGAATGCTAATCTTTAGGCACCAGTGCTTTGAAAATGACAAGACCTTACGTTGTTTATAAGATCTATAGTGTGTGCAACTACAATATCTTTTACTTCTATAAAAAAGGTGGTAAAAACGCGTGTGTTTCCTCTGTTTCTCAAAACATTGGTGGTTGCCCTCCCATATCTCATCCCCCCCCCCAGTGCTTTCTCACAACGCCAATACGACCTCTACTTCAATCTTCAAACTGTGTACCACGAAGCCCTTAGATTCCACCAAGCATATCCAGCGGTTCCCCAAGTCAAAATAAAAATTCGAAAAGAAAATATAAATGCTTATGCGAAATAAATTCATGATCTCTATGGAGTTTATATAATTACTATAGAGAGTACATAAAATCGTGTTTCTCAAAGAGGGTCCCACGAGGAAATTTAAAACATAAATTCGGCGACGGACAGCCTTTTTTTTTTAGTAATTCCCTGCAGTTTTTATTATGAAATAATAAAAAATATTAAGACATTTTTTCATTTTATATGTATTACTTAGATTATAAGCATTCTGCTGTTTATGATCAGGGTTCCACAATATTATTTTATACTCACTAAGCAATGTTTTGCACACCTAACACCTGTAAAATAATATTTCTCAAACTAAGGTAGAATGCATAAATCAGAAGGCTTGCCAATAAAGGGGAGTGAACGATTTATTGACATGTCAACTGTTTCAGCGTTAAAACAGGAACATCTTCTAAATTTTAAGCTGCGAAATTTGCAGAACTTTCATTCACAGTTATAAATATTTAAATGACATTTTGCCCAACGTCTTTATACTATGAACATTTCTCCCGAAGTATGGGACAACAAAAAGAAAATGCAAACACAAATTAACGCAGAATATGAAATGTTACTGTAGATAGGTTCAATGGACTTCGATTTCTTGTGTAAAAAAAAAGCACACACATACTCCTGTTACTAAATATATTACAAGGGTTGAAATGACACCTATTGCGCGAATTAATGCTATAAATGCAGCGTTTCTCAAACTCTAGATCGCTCCCCCCCCCTCCCCTTGAGTGGCTTAATAACTGTACGAGGAGGGGACGTGCATATTGAAAAGTTGAAACAAAGGATTATTTTTAAAAAAATTTTAATTTTCTGAAAGTAAACAAAAAAAATACATTTTAACATAATAAAGAATAAAATACAAATTTGCATTGAAATAATACACTTATAAGTATATAAGTATTGCGCAATATCTTTTATAATTAATTTAACAATACTAAGTCAAGAACAAGTTAAATAATTACCAGTGACCCAATGGGCTAGTCATATACAACATTATATATAAAAATAAACTCTTATCTTGATAATATTAAGGTTTATAATTAATTCCTTAACTTCCACAATTAAAAGTTCGCTCCCCAATGCCACCGTTTTCTCCGTAGGTGCGCGGATGTCATGTATTGGGGGAGGGAAACAAAATGAATAAATTTATAAAGCAAATCCTCTGAACTAAGTAATTCCTTCGCAAACACTGAAAAGGTCCTTTTATTGCATTCCAAAGCCTTTGGAATAATTTTACGGAAAGCAGTGCACAGAAAAGATCGTATTTCGGAAAGACGTATATTTAAGTTCGGGTCAGTTAACGCTTTGGCTTAGCGAGAGACGTTTATAAACGCCAGTGGCACTTAAGAAGTTTAAGTTGTATTGTGCAGCTTTAACGTCAATCTATAGTATTATTGAATTCAATACATTGTTATTAAATGGTGGGAAGGGGGGATTGATTAAATATTAATATTAAGTTAATATTTAATGATTAAATATTAATAATATTATGATTAAATATTGGATCGCAGTTGAAAGTTCGAGAAGCACTGGGCTAAGTGAATAAGATAACATGAAATAAACGGGTAGATCTATGTACAGTGAAAATCATTTAACACGAAACTGTGAAGGGACTGAGATATTTTTTCGTGTTCAAAGAATTTCGTGCTAAAGGATATTGCAAAATCAAACAAACAAACATATATTCAACAAAATTAAGCTTATTAAAGTACATTTTATTTACATAGATATGTATATATGCATGTATTTAATAAAAATCAATGGAAAAAAACATTTACAAGAACTTAATGAAATTTAATACAAAATTTTTAAGTTTTTTGAAGAACAAGACAATTTTGAGTTTTGGAAGATAATCTGATACTTTTCTTTGCATTGCTTTTTTATTATTAAATTGTCCAGAAATTGTTCGATGTCGTCCATTTTGTTATTCCTTTCACCAATGAATGGAATGTGCGTCTAAATATTTCATATAATCAGAACTGCTCTGACTTTTTTCATGATGTTCCTCATTTCTCATGACCTGGGAACAGGAGGTGCATTATTCATTTAATTTTCGCTGTCGGAATCTGTATCAATGATATTTTTTTGAGTTTTGAACAAACTCCAAAATATCTTGCCTGTCATGATTGGGGCTTTACACACATTATCAGCTTGTTCTACAACTAATTCTTCCGATGATACAGTAGGGCAGTCCAGTAATCAGAAAACTAATGCGAAACCACCTCTCTTTCATTTCACACCCCTCTGAAATCTCTGGTGTTTACCGTACTTTGTTCATTGTCAGAAGGGAAATCTTTTCGTGTTAAGACGGGGGGAAATGCATGAAAGTACACAGCAATCTTTCTTGGACCGTTTAATTATTTCGTGTTATCCAATATTTCGCTTTAAGCGTTTTCGTTAAACCTATTGCACTGTAAACCATGATAAGCTTTTAATATGTTTTCTTTTATTATTGTTTTTAGTGCTATATTGTAAATCTTTTGATTCGCCTATTTGATTATATGGCATCTTGTTACATTTTGGGATTTCTTAAGAAAACACATGAAACCCGCAATTTTTTAAATATAGCACTACAATACCTACAACATAAACAAAGATTTAGAACTTCGGTAAACTTCGCTAACATTAACATTACTATGTGAATATTGAAGCGTTTTTCTAACAGGCTTTGTAATAAAAATTATTTAATCAAAATGAGATGCAAGATTTTTCTCAAATATTTTTATACCGAATATACGTAATTACAAGAAACTTCCTTTTAATGGAAGTGTAACATTTTTTTACTGAAAAAGAAAATGAGCGTTTTAAAACTATAAGTAAAAAGATCACTTCTTTCCTCTATTTTGTTGTCCTAAATTGTAAACTTATTATTAAATTGGAATTTTTAATTTCCCCAAAAATGCATATTGAATTTAAACACTCCTACGCCTTAGGTAGTATTAACCATATTAGATATTTTCGTAAAGCAGCTTTCGCAAAAGTCAATTTTGAGACGCCTTTAAGTATCAATTCACAGTGCATTGCCAGTGTCACGATAAGCGAAAAAAAAAATCTTTTCTATTGTGATATAGCCATTTGCTATCAAATGAAAGATGTATGTAAAAAGTAGACATTAATGGACAATGTGTGTGAACCAACACACTGTGCACTAACATTCTATTTTTCTTAAACTATGCTATGCTATTGGGAAATCGAGACTTATTTTGATTTTTCAATAAATTTTTAAAATTCAGCATATTTATTCGATGCATTATAAGTTTTATTTTTAGAAATTGTACAAAATTTTGCTTGATTGATAAAACTATATGCGGCCGCTCTCGTGCGGTGCACGCGCTGCGCACCTGCTAGGATCGGCCGTGTGAAACTGTATACTTCTTTATAAACTACTCTGTATTAATACCTCTTTTCTTTTTTAAAAGTAAAATTTTATCTGGTGTTGAGAATTTTATCAAGAACTCATCTACATTAATTCTTTATGAAAGGTATGAAAATTTAAAGAAAAAATTATGAACTATAATAATGTTTGTATGTGTGTGCAGCACCAGGATCCCTAAATCCCGGTGTTTCTTCAAATCCGGGGATTTAATTTTTGTCTGAATCCATGTAAAATTTGTTTCTTAAAAATTTTTTAAGAATTCAATTCTCAAAAATTTATAGAGAGAGCTTCCACTTCCGAAACGAGACGTTGAGCAGCATTCATTGCTGTTCCCCAGTAATAAATTTTTTTTGACTCATTTGTCTGATGTTTACAATAAAATTTAATTTTTCTTTTCTGAATCATCAGTCATGAATCATTTTTGTGAATTATTATGTTAAATCAAATAAAAAAATGTGGTTTTTTAGATTTTTTTCTCTTTTTTTTTTATACATCAAGAGATAACTTAAGTAATATTATTTTGTTATAAGTATATTCTCATCAGATGTTTAAGCTGTTATTGCTGCTTGAAGTATCGAAAAGGCATTTATTCGAAATTCTTTCTGAATATTTAAAGTTTGTGAATTAACTGAGTTATAGGTGAGTTATTTCAATGCTTTCTTCTTTTTTAATCTATAGAGAGATAAATATAGTAATATTATTTTTTTTTTGTTTCTATTATAAAAATATTTTCAAATTAGATTGCATGTATTAATTTTGAAATGTTTTTAAAAATATTTCAAAAAGACATTTTTTTGAGAAAGCTAAAAGAATTTTATTAGACTATGCGAGTGAATGAGTGAGTGAATATTAACTTTGCGCTGTTCAGCTACACGAAGGAATTTGGCGACGGTCCGCGTAATTTTGAACCATGGTCAAGTGACGCGGACGACACCTGAGCTGGCACCCCCCTCTCCTAACTACCACACCAACGGGAGGACGTTTGAGCTCTCGACAGATTTAACGTGCATCGCTCCCCTACACGGCGGGTCTTCAGTGGTATTGGGATCGAACTCATGACACGCTAGCCATCATCCGATGCCCAGACTACTACCGCGGCTAATTTATTAGACTATGAAATGTACAATGCATTTATAATTATTATTTTTAATATTGAAGTCTGTTTTTTGAATATTTTTATTAGAGTTAATTTTAGTGTTTATTATGATTAATTTCTAGTTTTATATGTTAATAAGATTTTAAAAAAAAGGAAAGTAATTTTTCTCTGGGAGTTGTATAAGTAGAAAAAATTTTTTAGATGAAAATTCATGTAAATCCATCCTATCCTTTGTACGTGCTGTGTACAGGTATATGTAAGTTTATCAGGAAAAAAAGTTCAGTTTAGACTTCATAATTTATATTTTGAAAAATCTACTTACCATGAAGTTATCAATTTTACATATATTTAACATAAAAAAATACAGGGTTTCAATGAAAATAAAATAGGGACTTTTTATTTTGTTTTAAATTTACAATAAAATTTTGGAAAATCTCAAACATATCAATTTTTAATTCAAATGGGTCAATTTTTAATGAATACAAATTGTACTATTTTTATTTAATTCATTATGTACTATTTTTTATGATAAATTAAGTTTTGTTTTGATTTATTTCAATAAAAAATAATAATAAACCAATTTTATAATTATGTTTTCAGCTTTATTATGTAATTTCATCCTTGCTATTGTGTAAGTATTTTTCATAAATAGTCCAGTTCTAATCCCGGGATTTGGATAATGTAATCCCAAAATCTCGGGATTGCAAACCCTAAGCTATAAGCATAAATAAAAATGTTTTTTTTTTTGTTGTTGTTAAAAAAAAAGAGCTTCTTTTGTAGAGTTGAAAAGAAACATTTCTTGATTTTTTGCGGGTCCCTTAAAATCTGCATACTTTGTTTTGTTGGTTAAAATCTCTACAAACACAAGAACCTAATGTAGAACAAATGCTTAATCTTCTTGCTCATACATCGGTCTAATTCAGGGATAATCAACCTTTTTTTCTGCCGGGCCACATACATTTGTTAAATATTTCACGCGGGCCGCAACATGAGGAGAAATGCTTTAAGACCAAGATAACAGAAATTTTAAAATGTAGAAATTGATCCAAATATTAAACCTATTTACATTTTTTGATTATAATTTTTTATACTTTTTTATTTTTGTCACTGAATTTTTCTATACTGGATGCATTTAAGAATCACGCTTTCACAATATCTGCATCTGTAAACGGTTTCATATGATTACCAATGATACAACAAATTTCATAGGGTGCTTTTGTTATCGCTGTGACATTACCAGTAACAAAAAAAATTTTCTGCTGTTGTAAATATTAGTAAAGAAAGCCTATTTACCATCTCTTAAAAGGAGATCTTCGAGGAAATGTGCCATTGAACGATTCCTGTTTATTGGTATTTTTTAAATGCACTTTTGTGACAAACCAAACAATTACTGAGCCCCATGCTTGTTTTTTACTACAAAATAGTCAACTTCCTAATTGTCTTGAAACAATCTATTTCCGTCGAATATTTTTCGCTTGCAAAATATGAAAGATAGTTAAAAATTAGTTCCACTCATAAAATGGTCACTACTCCACTGTTGTCTATTATCATTTATCAGGAAAAAAAAGTATCAAAACAAAGAATTTCCCTCCATATTTTCCTAAATAATTTAATTTCTCAGAGCACTTAGAAAGGCCTGGTGGGCTGCGGGTTGAGTATCGCTGGTTTAATTCATCATCTATGTTTAATTATTACTGTATTATTGTATTCCTCTTTTTCTACATTAAATTGCATAAACTGACCTTTGACTTAGTTTTTTCAGTCTTTAATGTTTTTTTTTTTCATTTTTATGATTTTGCTTTTTTTGAATTATTATAATATATATATATATATATATATATATATATATTGAGTTCCATTTCATTCAAATTTAAAATCGTACATGGAACATTAAATTGAAAGCCTCATCACTCCCAAAATTAAAATATTTTGGAATTTCTAATTAAAAATGTTAATAAAAGACAGCTTTAACAGTTTATTTTTTAGCATAATATTTTCTTTTAAAAAAGTGATACACAAGTATAACTTTATTTTTGAGTTTTAACACACATATGGAATTATGTTTTGAATGAAATATAAGGAGGTGTTTTTACTAGATCAGATAAAACTAATTTTCTAATTTAGGTGATTCATAAGCAAAATTCTGATTATAATGTAACATGGGAGTTTTTCAAAGCTACTCTTAGCTCTCCTCTTGTCAACAAAGTTTTTTGTCTTGTTCTCCAAATTTATCAATAATGTTATTCAAAAACTTAAAAAGCAAATTGAAAACAAAAATTGTTTTGGAAAATTTATGAAATTCCGAAAGATAAATGCAATAGTACCATATTTATTCGATTTTAAGCCGCACTCCAAATTTTTGACGAGTTTTTGTGAAAAATGGTGTAAACTGGTTTATCAATATCCAAATTTTAAAAATAAAAATAATTTTAAAATGAGAACTAATAAGGAGTGAATAGTAAATTATTTTATCATTATTATACATATATGTATAGAAAAATATATATGAAATTTTAAGTTCATAAATGAACCTACAGTTTCTCTAATTGCCCTACCAAAACGAATTCCCCACCCCCTCCGATTCTAAGTCGCACCCAATTTTCAGTACCATTAACAATGAAAAAAAGGGCATCTTAGGTTCGAGTACAAAAATGGTATTTCTTCTGTAAGAAATACTGAAGAATATTTGTCTAAGAAAAAAAAATACTGAAGAAAGAAAAAAATAGGATAACCCATTTACAAATTTAATCAATCCAGTCTCCTCTGTAACTTCAGTTTTGGTAGAAACAAATTGATTGTTGTTTTTAGGGAAGTGTGGCAGATGTTTTTTGTTCAACTGTTCTTTTCCTCTTGATTCTTCTTTCATTTTCAGCTTCACTGGTTGTGTGCTGGGGGGGAGAGGTGTTTAAATTTCCTAAACAGTAGTATAAAATATAATTTTGGGTATTCCACACACAACACATATGGGCATATATTCATCGTTTTATCTAAAGAAGCTTACTTTTTCATTTGATGCTTCATTTATGTTAAAAAAATTATTTCACGAAATTTTCTGTGAAGGGGAAAAAAAAACATTGCATTAAACACGATTTAACAGAAACTAACAGACTGGTGTAATAAAAAAATATATTAAAATTAGTTCTTATCTGAACAGGATATGCAGAATTTTTATTTGAAATACAGCCATCGAAGCACTTTGATTTATTCTCTTAACCGTCATTGTGTGACTTAGTAAATCTTTTGAATTTGTTATGGTTCCCTTGGGAATTATATAACTAAAATGAACTAAAAGGCACAGTGTTTAAAAATATTCGAAGTAAGATAAAAATGCTTGTTTTCAAAGATTTTAAGTTATATGTGGATCCTAATTTAAAGACTAATGAAAATTTTTTAATGTTTATTGATTTTGAACAATTTTACTCTGTAAGGCAAAATGAGTATACCCTTGAATTTCCCCTATCAAATTTTTAAGCAGTTCATGTTCGGCATAGATTTTTCCGGTAATACAAAACAATATGCTGTGAGGGATACTTTTCCGCCACACATTTTTTTTCATTCTGCTCTCTTTGTATTCTATCTCGGATATTTAAAATTGGAATTTTAGGATTTCGTTGCCTTATGTTTAAAAATTTCCAGCTTCAAAAATAGTAAGTATTGACTCAGAATCAGATTTACTCAGCTGACTATAACAGACTATGCAGTCATGTAAAAGTGCCGTAAAATCCAGCGTATGAAACGCACTATTAACATAGCAAATAAAATCGAAATTTACGGGTGCACGTTATACGCCGGGTATAAAAATTAGAGCTTAAAAAAAATGAGCATAGAAAATATTAGACCTACACTTATTGAAATACTGTTTATTTAAAAGAAATGACATTCCTTATGAACTTAATGCGGATTGTAGTTCTAGAAGTATATTATTATATTATTATCATTATTATTATTATTTTGTTCTAATTCTTGGAATAGTACCTCGAGGGGTGCGCATTATACGCGCGGCGAATACACCTAAAAATTAAAAATTGTTGCTTGAAAGTGTGGGTGCGCGTTATACGGCGGATTTTACGGTAATTCGTTTCCTGGAAGGGTGAGTATTTTAATTTTTGTAAAAATGTTTTGTGTAAGCATTTTATTTTGATAAAAATAATCAAACGATATTTTAAATCAGTACATTTTTCATCACTCTTGGAATGATACATTCAATTATCACTCGATATAAATATGATTAATGTTAATATATCATTATATTCATATCGAACCATTTCATCCAAAGATTTACGATTGACCTGGTTCAAGAGATGATATGAGTAAGCTTATGCTTCCTTAATTATCTTTCGCTCCGTATAATGTAAGAACTTTGAGATAAGTGCGTATGACCAACAACGCTGAACAGGTTAAAGCTTATGGTACCAACAGACTCGTCAGTTGGGCCAGCAAAAAATTATATGGTTTTATTTGAGGTCCCACTGAAAAAATTTTACACTCAGCAGTCACCATTATTTTTTACAATGGTTTTCGGTAGAAAAGACCAACAACCCTCGTGTAGCTTTATAGCAGTGGTCTTCAAACTTTTTCAACTTACGGAACCCCTAGAACTTGGAGGTGCTTTTGTGGAACTCCTAGAACTAGAAAATATTTCCATGGAACCCCATTCTATACACATGCTTTGAAGAATATATCTCAAAATAATATTTAAAGTAGATCAACATGTTAAAGAGTCTTTATATATAAAGGCAATTTAAAAAAAAAATATTGTATTTATTATTAAAAAAGTCTAATCTACTTTTTAAAAAATATAATTTACTCATAAATAATATTAATTTGTGATTGAAGTGTCACTCATCCTTGTATTATATTTTGTAACTGGGATATGTGCTGGCTTTTTTTTCACGCGAACTGTAGAAGTCTAGGTCTATTGAAATTAAATGCAATCGATTACATTTTCTGAATTTAATTTATTTTTATACTTTGTTTTTGTATTCACTTACATTGAAAAACATATTTCACTTAAACACTATATTCTGCATCGCATTAAAATATTTATAGCTGTGTGAGAAATCTCTTTGTATTTTGCATGAGAGAGAGCTAAAATTTAGAAGCTGTTCTTGCTTATATTTAGATCAACTCTGTTGATATGTTGTCCCCTTTCCTTCGTTATGTTTTGTTACCCACAAATGTAAAAAGGTGTATTTTCCATTAGAAAACTATTTAGTTTTGCAAGACTAACGAGTTTAAAATTATCTCGTGGCAACGTAGATAGTAAAAAATAGAGTATTCATAATCTAGTAGCAAGTATATATTTTAAGTAAAACGTTTTAATATTCTTTTATTATATTATAATAAAAGTTTAAAAAGTGTTGCAAAATAAAGTTATTATACTTAAATAAAATTTTCAGTTTTAATGAATAGGAGGGATGAGCTTTAGACACGTGTGTAACTTATAAACTTCATAAAGTAAACCATTTTTTGCATGCATATTTATTTCTTCTCTATTTTTTTATTGTGACTCGTGGAACTTCTCAGTATGCCTTGTGGAACTTCGGGGTGCCGTGGAACACAGTTTGAAGACTACTGCTTCATAGCGACGTTAATAAATTTTTACTCACTCATATGGTAGCGATGAATCTCAAGCCCGCATCCTACTGGCCTTCAGGCCATTCCTTTGTAAATCAGGCTAATATAAAACAATATTTAGAAATAAAAGTATACAAACCTTGAATACACGTATTGTTCCTAATTACAAATTAAATTATCAGAGAACAATATAACTTAAAACACAAGATAAATAATTATAATAGAAAATTATAAGTTCAAACTTTAATATAAATTCATTAAATTTATCTGTTGAAGGGAAGAGATATGTTTCATATTTGCATCATTTCCGCTAATCTTCCGTGTTCAATTTTTCTCGTTTGGAGTTGTGTGTGCTCATTGCAAACATTTTTTGCCAAACGAACCAATTTCTACTCCTTTTCAAGGAGTAGAAATTGGCTCTACTCCTCTTTCAGTTTTGTCGAAAAGCGTACGAACAGCGACATTAAAAAAATAGTCAGCTTTGGTAAAGAATTATCAACAAGTTAACGTTCGAGTGAGAAAAAAAAGTCAACATAGCGTAAAGCGTACGCCAGTTAACTGTTGAATACCCTCATATTTTCTGAACGAGTGGGGATAAAACAGATGGCGAGGCATTGTGTGACACACGATCGAAGCAAACGATTTTTTTCTCCGAAATACACTCAACGATATTGCTGTGTTCAGCAACTGTCTTTCATAGAGTACGGTCACGAGGTTCAACAACGTGCATAGTTCGTCGGAAATCTGACTATGCCTTATATGTGTTTCGAGTCTTTTGCAACTGTGCACGTATAGTCTTGGTGTTCTTTCTCTCAGATGTTCTTTTAACAATGAATTTTTACTTATAAATTTAACTAGTTATCAGTAAATCAAAAAGATTAAACTTTCCGAATTATTTTACCTTTCTAGTCACGTTGCCGTCAATATTAAAGTGGTTCGATTGCGACATCTGAAAATCCGATCAAATGCTTGTGCAATAGTTCATTCTGATAAATTTATTTTTCGTAAGCGCGTTTTTAATGAAGTAGTCCTTGAGCTACTTTTAATGGGCCCGTATTAAAATATTCAGAAATGGTAAAAATATTTATAGGAGAAAGAAAGGGAACATATATTTGACCAAAGATTATTTTTTTTTGAAGTCTAGAGGTAAGAGAGAGAGGCTTTGCTTAGAGACAGTATCTGAATTGAAAGCTGATTTAAGTAATTGTAACTTCTTCAAAATATTTCAATTGTTAAAAAACACAGGATACTTACTGTTCTGGAATACTATACTGTTCGAATTAATTGGGACAAATGGAAAAAAAAGTGATTTTTTCTGAAACAGCTTTTTATCATTACATACCTTAAATAGACTGAAAAATCTGTATATTAGTACGAAGTATGTCTTCCTTTAGCAGAAATGACCTTTTCAACCCGTCTTGGCTTTGAATCCCCTAGAGTAGCTCACATGTTCTTGATTTCATCAACTTGGAAACATACTAGTACAGCCCTGTTTATCATTTGCTCTGTTGTCGTGCGATTCATCTTAGAGAAACGATTCGTGAGAATATGCCATCAGTTTTGAATAGGATTTAAGTCAGGGGAATTTTCAAGCCAATCGAGTAATTTTATTTTATTTTACGCGTAAATATATGAACCAATTTCGTATTGTGACAAGAGGCCAAGTCATGTTGAAATGTCCCATCAAATGTTTCCATTAATGGAACAATCCTACTACATAATATCTCTATATATTTGACAGATTTCGTCATGTATTTTAGAGAAACTAACCTTCCAGAGAGAGGGCCATTTATTGTGAAAAAAAATCAAACATCTGTTTAGAAGGGTGTTTTACAATCTGTTGGATATGATCTGGTAACAAAGTTTCAACTTCACTTCGTCTAACTACTCTCGATTTGTATCGCTGCACAAATAAATGTTTCATCACTCAAAGTCCCCTTCTTCCAGTCCTTAACAGTCCATTATCGGTATTTTTTGGCCCATGCTAAACGTTTTTCATCATTTTCTAAATTAGAAATAGTTTTTTTCCTCAGTCTTGTTGCCTTAAGGTAACCTTCCAGAAATCTTTTCCGTGTAGTTGAGGTACTGACTTCAACACCATTATCCAATAAATCTTTTCAAAGGACTATGCTTGTCTTTCTTGGATTTATTTTGCAACTTCTATACTTCTGTTTGTAAAAAATCCAACACCATTAAGGAATCATCACAAGTAACTCACATTTAATGCATAAACGACTTGCATTTGAACAAATAAATGACAATATTTTCAAAGCTAAAAAACATTATTAAGTATCCGAAATCAGTATTTGGCGTAGCCCGCACGCACTGCAATAAGTGCTGCTATCTGCTATACGACATGGCATGGAGTCAAACAGATTTTGAATGTCTGCTTGTTGAAGATAATTTCATATTGCTTGTATGCGCAGCAAAAGTTCGTCTTTTGAAGCTGCAGGATGTGGATCACGAGCGAGACGCCGACCAACCAAATCCCACATGTGCTCAATAGGCGACATATGCGGCGAATAAGCAGGACAAGGAAGAAATTACATGTGTTGGGTTGAACAGAAGACTAGAACAGTCTTTACAACATGTGGGCGTGCATTATCCTGCTGAAAAATAGTCCCAAGAATGCCTTGAAGGAAGGGAATGACTTCGGGCTGTAGCACTTCACGGACATACCTGTTGCTATTGAGATTACCCTCAATTCGTAGAAAATTGGATCGTCCATGATACGAAATCGTACCCCGAACCATAACTCCGGATGTTAGGTCACTATGTTGTTTGATAATGCACTCTGGAAGGCAGCGTTCACCGGCATAGTGTCTAACACGATTGCGGCCATCATGGTCCCACAAATTGAAGCGTGATTCATCTGAAAAGACAACATGGTGCCAATCAGCTTGCCAGGCTCTGTGCTTATGAGCCCATTGCAGACGCAGCCATCAATGGTTTGCCGTGAGGAAGATCCTGTATAACGGCACCCTTTCCCGCAATCCACGGTGTACCAGACTTCGACGAATTGACGAAGCTGACATTAGTACACCAGTAGCAGTAGACCAACGTGCTGCCCACTGCCTGGAGAAAGCTATACGGTCATCACCACCATGCGGAGCAGGTGTCTATCGTCGCGCTCTAACGTCACCTTCCGTCATTCACTGCCAATTTTTCGAGTTGTTCGGTGCTTGTCGGTTCACTGCTTCCAAACTCGCATCACCGTGGAACTGTTCCGCTGCACTCGAGCTCCTATTGCGCTACAGGACAATCCCCCTTCTCGAAGGCCTATAATCTTCACCCGTTCAAACTGTAAGTTGTTGGAATTTCTCCTTATTTCGTCGTGGAGGCATACTTAGGTCTCACTAAGCGTTCGCCACTAACAAATAATCATTAACTATTTTCAACGTCCGCTACAGCCCTCTATACGCTTTCAGCCTCAGTTCAGAGGGCTCTACGCACACCATGCATGCGTGATGGCTCTGAAACTTTATTATTTTATGTAACATTCTATAGTTGATATTTGCTGCAAAGTTCATTTAATTCTGATGATTCCTTCATCGTGTTGCATTTTTTACAAACAGAAGTGTATTATTATTTTGTTTACCTTCAGTTATATTTTTGAAAATTCAAAATGGATAGGTATGAAGAAACTCTTCAGCATGCGTTCAATTTAAGTTATTTAAAAAGTGCCAATACGATAAAATCCGGGGGTATAACGCGCATCTATACTTTCAAACAGAATTTTTTAAATTTTTAAGTATATTCAATATATAACACACATTCCCCCTTTTTTATGAAGAAACCTGAAATGTACAAGTGCAATGATCTTATGTTTTGAAACATTTATTAAAGGTATTATCCTGGGCTTTTAAAAAAAGTATACATCTAGAAGTACAACCCTTTAAGTTTATGAGATAATTCGAAGTTAAAGGGACCAATGAAAAACTTCGAATTATCAAGAGGATAGAAAAAAACTTCCAAAATACACGAAGAGAAATTTTTTCTAATACATTTAAATTTGAAACTATGTAATACTACAACAATTGTACATATATAAAAATTATTTTAAAGTATTTTTAAAAAGTATATATTATACAGTATAATTATTATACAGAAGTTAAAAAGTCCTGTATAAAAAGAATACATTTATGTATAAATACAATTATTAAAAGAATACATACTATACATAATTAATCTTTTTTGACGAAAAATCTGCAATCTTTTTTGTTTTATGCCATTCAATCTAACTTTCTCAATAAATTTTTCTAGAACAAATGAAGCTTGAAAAACGCACGGATCAACATTTTTTAAGAAAAAGTTCGGTAGTTTGTTTAGTGACACTTTAGCTTCTGTGAGAGTTATCAGAGTCAATTCCTCCGATTCGTCCTCACAGAGACGTCTTAAGACTCTTTGAGGCCCTGGGCTGTTATGTAAGAGTAGGCCCTATCTGAAATCTTCAAAAGTAGACAGTATATAGCATGCATTGTTAAATACTCGTTCAATGTGGTAATTTTATACAAATAAATGTGCACGACTCAGAATCTCAAAAACCTAGGCACAAACTGGTTCGACCAATGACCATATTTCGACTAAATGAGTTGAATGATTGTTTACGGTATTAGGCCTAAACCTAAACATGGACAACGGTCATCCCATAATAATGCAGTATTACTACTTTTGCAAATTGACATGCAGTTTGAAATTTCCTGTTTTTCGGAGAATATGTACGGGAATAATATTTGACCATTAAAATTATAGAATCATGATATTATTAAAACAATGTCGAGAACGAAACGAGCCCCCCCCCCTTAAGGCGAGGCCCTGGGCCCGGGCCCAGTTAGCCCATGCCTTAAAATTTCCCTGCGTCCTCATCACTTTCTGTTTTATTGTGGTCCAAAGCCTTAATTTCAGCGTTAGATAGGGTTCTGCATACAGCGATGTCCGAATCAACTTGTGAGTAGTCGTCAAAAGGCAAATTTTGTTCTGCGAGACTTTCAGAAAGGGGAGGGGGGGGGGATAGTTAAGCATTTTGTTCCATGAGTGTATTGTGCAAATCAACCACATTCGGCAATGGTATAGGCCCTATTCCTCAAAACAGTTGTGAATTGTCAAAAAAGTGACAGCTCCCCAAGCCTTGTCAATCAGGATCAAAGCCGTTAAAATAGAAATAGATACATACTGGGGGATTTTCGAGGTTATCCAAAATGCTTTTAACGACTTTACGATGACAAAAAGTTTTAAAAATATGTTTGATGCCTTGGTCAAGTGGCTGAAGTTTTGAGGTTGAGTTTGGAGGGAAAATTGACACAATTTGACAAAAAAAGTTTCACATTTGGAAGGAAAAAAAAAAAGAAGGGGGGGGGGGTATTGTGCGCAGTACAGTTGTATAAAAACAAGAGAATGCGGGGTTTCTGGCTTTTCATATCTGTGCTCAATGAAACTAACCATTCATTAAAGAGTTCCGTAGTCATCCTTGCCTTCTTGTTTGAGCGGTATGTGGTAGAAAACGAGTTGATGCCTTTGAAACACCGAAGTTGTGCAGATTTTCCTATGACGGGAGGAGTAATCTTTTCTGAGCTGTCCATATTTATAGCCAGTAAAACAGTTAACCTTTCGTTGCTATGTTCTCCGCCATGGCATTTTTCTTCTTTGAATGTAAATGTTTTTTCTGGTTTTTTCACTTGAAAAAGAATTCGGTTTCATCCGCGTTGAAAATATTACGTGAATCGTACTCTTCTATTAAATCTGAAAGCGATTTTTGTCACTTAGAACAAGCATTAATGTCGCCCATCGAGATTTCCTAGCACATTTTTTTGCAGACTATCACATTCCTTTTCTTAAAATATCCGAGATCACTCGCGCGGGGTGTTTTGTACACCCCAGCAACAAGAAAAGCCTCCCAGGATTCCAAAAAGAATGCGCAGTACCGCGATTTTTTTCAATAGCTGCATATTTTAGGTCATTGAACCTTCAGGCATGATGCAATCACTCTCACTCGGACGATTGGAACGTAACGACCTTCAAAAGTGTACCTGGGGTGCTGAGAACCCCCGCGAGCAACTGAGTTACATTTTCGTACTCGAAGCATCTAAAATAGGGTCCTGTTTACATTTTTTTTCAAATATATTAATATCCATGCATATTTAAAATTTCATTAATCGTAGTATAAAATAATATAATACTTAAAAATAATTGTAAAATGTAATTTTTCGTTAAAATTTTTTAAGACATTTTCCAGAAAAACTCCATGGGAGAGGGAGCAACAGCGACCCCGTCATCTATTAGATACTGTATCAACAGATTCTGAAGATGAATTAAGTTATTTCGAAGACTGCAATTTCAGAAGAAGAAGAGCACCCCTTACTGCACAATCTGATCATTCCACGGAAACGGAACAAGAATTAGAAGAAACAGCAAGAAATAAATAAATTTACGGAAACAAATTATTGACAAAAAACAAACAAACAAAAAACTCAAAATAAGTTTTATTGACGCAGAAGATAGTAAAAGGAGCATTAATCCACCGAAAAAATGGCGCTGGAGTGTTTTCGCACGGGCAAAAGATGTAAAACCCAATTTTTTTCCTTCTTCAATGTAAGAAAAGTATGTGTGCTTAAAGCATGTGAATACAGTCTGCTCTGAATGTTTGGAAATGATTAAAATACAGGGTGTTTCATAAATGATGGGAGTAACTTTAAGAGGTGATAGTACACATCAAGACGAGTAATAGTAAATAGGAAACCAAGTGTCCCAAACGTCTTCCGAAGGAGAAAGGAGCCATCAAAGTTTAGGGTCCTAAATTTCAAATGATGATAAAAAACGGGAAAATGGATCGATTCATTTGCGGTTTTCACTAAAATCATTCTTTAAATTAGTATTTTCATTAAAAAAAGTTTTAAAGACAAAGTTAAAAAAATGCCGTTAGAGGGCGCTCTAGAGTTTGGAGTACCGAACAACTACCTTTTACCAGTATTTTTTTTATTTTGTTAAATGTTTACAAAAGCTTAGATTTTAACTTGAATTTTGAGCGCAAAATTGAAACCATCGGGAGCGGTTAAGTGGCGCAAATGTAACCGCGTTTAGGGAGGAAAAATTGAAATGCTCGTATGTAATGATCAAAATAAAAAACGATAAAGCAAACTTTAAGAGGCGATAGTACAACATAAAAACAATCAACTTCGATTAGAAAATGCATGATTTGAATTCAAACGCAAACGTGCTAGAGCATCTTCAAATTTTATCCATGCAAGCGTTTTAGCTGCAAGATTCTGGAAGAAGAACATGAAATTGTGATATGGGGAAGAAGAAGAACGCATATGCAAATTGTTATTAAGATAAAAGCCATTGACCCGAGTGTGCAAGTGTAAATCACGGAACAAACGTAACGAAAGATGTTGCCCTTCACTAATCAAGAAAAGGCTGATATGCACTTCATCTACGGAACTGCAAATGGGAATAGTGCAGAGGCGCGACGATTATACGGAAAAAAGTTTCCCAACAGGCGGTTGCCCAATGATAAAACATTTGTGCGCTTGCACAGACAGTTGTGTGAGACAGGATCCTTTTTTCGTGCACGTTCAAATGCAGGCTGTGCGAAGTCTAACAGAACGGTAGCCGTGGAAGAAAAAATTCTGGATATGGTGACTGATCATCCAAATACAAGCACGCGAGCAGTGGCTAGTCAAATTGAAGTATCACCCTCCACGACATGGCGAGTACTAAAGGATGAAAGTATGTATCCTTTTCATGTCCAACGAGTCCAGGAACTGACTGAAAGGGATTTTCCTCGTCGAATGGATTTTGCTCGCTGGTATCTGCAGAAGCACACCCTAAATCCCGATTTTGGTGCAACTGTGCTTTTTACAGATGAATGTACATTTACACGTGACGGTACATTTAACACCCACAATTCCCACCAATGGGCAGATGTAAATCCACATGCGTCTTCTACACATGCATATCAGCGACGATTTTCCATAAATGTTTGGGCAGGAATAATTGGTGACCATCTACTTGGACCTTATCTTCTGCCAGAACGCCTGGATGGAAAAAAATATCTTACCTTTCTGCAACAGGTGCTGCCGGAAATGATAACAGATGTTCCCCCTCGTATCCGGCGAGTAATGTGGTTCCAGCAGGATGGAGCACCAGCTCATTTTGCGCCAGAGGTGCGAAATTATCTAAACGCAACCTTTCCAAATCAATGGATTGGGCGAAGTGGTCCTGTCCCTTGGCCAGCGCGATCGCCCGATCTTTCATGCCTGGATTTCTTTTTGTGGGGACACTTGAAGAGTCTTATGTATGAGACTCCTATCGAAACTGCAGAAGAACTCGTCGCCAGACTTTCGGCAGCTGCAGGAGAGGTGCGCGATACTCCTGGCGTGTTTCAGAGGGTTCGTGAATCCCTTCTTCGCCGTTGTACCGCATGCATCGCCTCTAATGGTCAGTGTTTCGAACAGATATTGTAATCATTTCTAATTAAACTTTTTTTTATAACGTAAATGTTCTTTGTTTCCTTTTTGTCTCTTAAAACGAAATCTGTTTCAGCGCCCTCTATCACCTTCGGGTTAAAATTGCGAGTATGATTTCTTTGATGAATGTTACTTGTTTTGGTGTTGTACTATCGCCTCTTAAAGTTTGCTTTATCGTTTTTTATTTTGATCATTACATACGAGCATTTCAATTTTTCCTCCCTAAACGCGGTTACATTTGCGCCACTTAACCGCTCCCGATGGTTTCAATTTTGCGCTCAAAATTCAAGTTAAAATCTAAGCTTTTGTAAACATTTAACAAAATAAAAAAAATACTGGTAAAAGGTAGTTGTTCGGTACTCCAAAGTCTAGAGCGCCCTCTAACGGCATTTTTTTAACTTTGTCTTTAAAACTTTTTTTAATGAAAATACTAATTTAAAGAATGATTTTAGTGAAAACCGCAAATGAATCGATCCATTTTCCCGTTTTTTATCATCATTTGAAATTTAGGACCCTAAACTTTGATGGCGCCTTTCTCCTTCGGAAGACGTTTGGGACACTTGGTTTCCTATTTACTATTACTCATCTTGATGTGTACTATCACCCCTTAAAGTTACTCCCATCATTTATGAAACACCCTGTATTTGTTTTTTACTTTCTATATCCTTAACATAATTACAAGGTAAGTTTATTACTGGTATATACGTTTTACTTGTGGTTTTTGAAAAAATATAAAATTATATATTTTAAAATGAAAATTTTGTAGGTTTAGTTTAAAATAATGTTAATCTCATTTGTATGCAATAAATTTAATATTTTTGTTTGTATTATACAAAAAACATCTTGTACTTTGTAAATATGTACCATAATTGACGAAAAACTTTTTTCATATTTAAATACATGTGCTTAAAGTTTGGGGTGTTCTCTACACCCCACGAGCAACGACGGTAGCAAAAACAGGCGCGAGTGTTAAAATATGTAAGCCATCCCTCGCTAGCTGAAAAAACTCGATTCCTAATTCTTTAGTAGATGCGTTCTACTTTTAATTTTTAAGATTTCTACTTTTAGATATTTTTTCATGCGTTAGAGTTGGCTTCATGTGCCTCTCCCGAAGAGCTACATTTTTTCATTTCGGTATCTTTACACTCGTTTTCAGGGTGTTTTAATGAGCACATTCGGCATTTTATTGAACTTCGGGAAAATTTCTAAATGTTCCCGAATTTCCAACAATCTGTGCATTGCTTTGGTTTTTCATAGTATAGATGAGATTTAACCATTTCGAGCCGATTGGGACCCTTTCGGGTATGATGCATCCAATTTGAATAACTTTGATAGTTTTGGTCAGTATAAATCCACATTCTGTTTTTGATGCGTAGCATCTTTCCTCTCGATTGCTGAAGATTTGTGGGAGTGATTTCGTGAAAAGGGACGGAAATGCGTAACAGGAAGTTGGGGAAGCACGCGCTATTCAGTGAAGTTCTGCTTTTTCTCCTTCATTCGGGAGGGGCTCCACCCCATCCCCTACCCCCTGTGGTCTAGGCCGTGGGATCTTTGCTTTTGTTTTCTCCCTTTAGGATCAGAGAAGAAGCTGTCCTTTAGGCAGAATCGTGGTTAGACAATGAGGAACGTGTTTCGATACCTGACTTCTATTGCTGCGTACAATTTAAACGACCGGGCCACAGAGCAGCTGGTGTTACGATCTATCGTAAACAGAACAACTCACATGTTGTGGCTCGACATATGGATATTATTTATCGTCAAACAAGTGGACTGGGTACTGTTAGTCAAGATATTGGGCACATATGTGCGGCAAAATACTTATTTGAAAATGGACAAACAGTAATTTCGGTGGTCGTATACATTTCTCCGAATCAAACAGTTCAAAAAATTAAAGATTTCCTGCATTTTTTACTTTTACCATATACCGAAGGTGGTTTTGCTCTTTTAAAAAAAAACTATCACTCGCTTTTCATGATTTTGAGTGGAGATTTTAAAGTTAATTTTAGTTTGTTAGAAGCCGAGCCACTCATAGCTTTTTTGAATGATGAACTCAAGCTCGAAATAAACACAAATCGAACAACTAACAGTGGTACTGTTATTGACGCTATTTTTCAACGGTTTTTAAATACTTTGAAAACACAAGTGTCATATTTTATATCATAAATTATCATTACTGCTCTTCCCCAAATTGAACAAGAATAATTATTTTTGATAAAAAAAATGCATTACTCCTTGTGTTAATTAAATAAAATTTTCATTAAAGATGTAATTATTCCATAGAAAATTATTTCCAATCCTACTCGATTTATTTTTTTCAGGATTTAAGTTGCTATTGCGAATTTACCACGATAACATGTCAGATGTTACACATCGTATGCGACTACTGTAAGGCTCGTTTCTCTCTTTCTTTCTTTTTTTTTTTGTAAAACATTGTATTTCCAAAATTGAATAGTTGTTACTTTCTAATTCCAACTTTATGTCGTCAATAGTACATTCCGTGTTATTTCCTTGTAATATATAACTACTAGTTAGGCCAATAAAAGATAATCTTGTACATATCTTTATGCTATTTATTTCTTTAATACGTAATGCCTCCTTGGCGATCTCGCAACTATTTGTTTTAATTATAATATCATTATTTCTTGTCTTGCTTATATGCTGGATACTTTTCATAGAGAATGCATTCATTATTGCTTCTTTTAATTTAAGTTGATTACCACTCTGAAAGTTACTATGATTTAAAAAAAAATCGCAATATTAGGACTAGCAGTTAAATTTTGCCGATCCTCAAACCTGGCCAACAATTCACAGTATCTGTTAATTCGCTTCTAAATTTAGTTGCGGTTGAATAAGTACAGTCATTTTCTATATCCATTTCGTTTTCTGAGTGAGGAAAAACATCCATTTTTTCCTTTCTACTCCAACACTCAATTTCTTATAAATACACAAACTTGAGCAAATACTGAAATTAAAATATCTTATCCAAAAAATAGATGAATAACTACGCAAAATAAATTTCAAACCTCAACACCGACTTTATCAAATCTCCGTGTGTTGTACATTTTCTGTGATAGAAAGGTAAAAAAACATAAAAAGTCACAGCTAACAGTTTAGTTAGCGGTTTTCGCAGGAAGTGGAAGTTCCAACAATTGGCATTTTAATAATTAATGACAGCGAAAAGTACAATCACTTTTATAAAAGATGTCCTACACGTGTACCGGACTCTTGCTCTCTGTACACTTCACACACATTTTTTTTAAAAGAAAATATTTCAAAATATAATTAAATAGAAGGAATAAAAAAATTATTCATATTCTTTTCACTAAAAAGTGTGTACAAGGGTAAAACGTGCTCTATCTTCTGTAATTTAATAAGCAAAAACTGCTCAAACAAAGTGTGAAATCTTTTGCAGTTAGTTTCATTTTTGATTACTACATTTTAGATAAGGACTGGTCGTTCGCGTGAGAGTACATTCCCCTCGATCGTAAAACCCGTTGAGGGTAGTATAATTACGTGAGCAGCCTTGAAAAGCCGATGTTACGTCAGACGAATCATTTCGTACACTGCGTGTGTCACTGCAACGTTTTTGATAGCAACTTTGTGAAAACATAAAAAAAAATTTTTTTCGTTGAACAAAGAAAACAGTAATGTTCTTTTTTTTTCTTTGTTGATGATTATGATTAGAAACATTAAAGATCAAGACCTGATTTGTGTTATCGGTATATTCTGATACTTGCTGTTATGAAAGGTGCATTGCTTTAACAGTGTCCTTCACAGAGCGTGTGAATTAGGACGCTTTTGAGCAGGTTTTTAATCCAAGCGTAAAAATATTAGTTTTGAAAAACAATTTTTGTTATAGGGTTTGCAATCCCGTGTTTTTTTTTCAATCCCGGGATTACATTATCCAAATTCCGGGTTCCCGGGATTAAGACTGAACTATTTATGAAAAATACTTACACATTAGCATTATTGAAATTAAATAATAAAACTAAAAACATAGTTTAAAACTGGTTGAATATTATTATTTGTTGAAACAAATCAAATCAGTACTTAATTCATCATAAAAATATACATAATGAAATTTTTTAAAAATTAATTTCTTGTGTTTCTGTAAATAAGCTTTTAAGAAACACAGCTCGTCCAGCGTTTCATCGTTTTAACGGCTTCTTATTTTTGTTACAAATGTCCTGCCGAAGAAAATACTCATTCAGACTCTACACTAGTAGGCTTTATCATCCTTAAATAGGAGTCAGTAAAATACGCTAAACGCGAAAATGCTTAAGACGAAATATAGGTTAACACGATACAAAAATTGTTTAAAACGATAAGATTTCCCTTCTAAAAATGCGCAAAATACAACAAAAAAAAAAAAAAAGCGCAGGCGAGATTTAAGAAGAATGTGACGTGAGAGGGAGGTGGTTTCACTTGTTTCGTAGAAAAGAGAGGCTATAACTTGGCTTTGAAATACATTCGGAATAGTCCTACTTTCACCCTCCACCCCCTACAAACGCCACACCAAAGCATCATATCTGGCTTTGGATTGCGGTGGTGAGTATATCTCAAAGTGAGTAAAAATCGGCGAGTTTTCTTTTTTTTTCTTCCTATTTTAGAAGAATTTCATTTACGAGAACAATGGCAAAGACCAGGGCTAAGGTAAACTGGTATTTCTCTTTAAATGAAGAATGAGCTGTTGATCAAAAACAGAAGACGAAAACCGAAATCTGTAGGGATTTGGGTATTGCTAAATTTTGTATTGAATTTCATTAAGTTCTCGTGAATGTGTGTTTGTTTCATTGATTTTTATTTAATGCATGCATATATAGGTACATATCCATGCAAATAAAATGTACTCTAATATTATTAAATTTTGTTAAATATAAGTTGTTTTTTTTTGCAATATCTCTTGACACGAAATTTTTTTAACATGAAAAAATATTTCAATCCTCCTCAGTTTTGTTTTAAACGATTCTTACTGTATGTTCTTTCCAGGTACACACCAGTGCAGGTTTAACCATCCCGCGCTTGGGGCGGGCGTCCAGGGGCCCAAGACCTGGAATGGTTCAGATAAGCTGGATTTAACCGGATCCAAGAACCCCTCCTTAGATCCAACAGCGCCAAGGGGGCTCGTAGATCCTTTGCGCCCAGGGCCAGAAATGAGCTTAAACCGGCACTGGTCAACACGTCTCCCTCCATTTTCCAAAAGGGAAGACATTTATTTTTGAATTTTTGATGACATTGTCTCAAATCTAATAGGCTGCATTAATGCATACCCCTCTTTAATAGCTTTATCTAGTTCTTCTGCTACATTTAATGGTATTTGTGTACTAATTAATTCAGTTATTGAATCAATTTCAAGTGTTACCTCATTTGAAATAGAAGATCCAGTTGCATGAAGTGTTAGTAAAGCAGTGGTATTTGAAACGTCAAGTCTTTCAATTAGGTTCACTACTAATTTAATTGAAGAAGGAACTGAGACAAAATTTATTCCTGAGATGTTGTTCATGTCATGAGTGAGTATTGCAGAAAGCTACTTAGATATGTGTGCACTCTCATAAGAGAAATAAGAGCTACATAGAATTTAGATTAGAAATAAGGGCTATAAGCACTTATTTGAACATAAAAAAAAATCCTGCGTACATATTTTATAAAAAAATATATATAAATTTTCTAAGCATTAAATTCTTAGAAAATTTTGATAAGAAAAAAATTTCAAAATATAATTTAGACAAAAATTAAATTCCGGGTTAAGCTATTTTAATCACGGGATTTGAATAAACACCGTGATCCCGGGATTTCGGGATTCTTGGGCTGTAAACCTCTTTTTTTAGAACAAAATTTTATGGAAAACATGGTAGGAATGTACAAAACCATTTTATCTAAATGAAAAAAAAAATGTTTTTAAAGACATTTTTTTTGGTTAAAATTTTAATTCAACTTAATTGCATAACCACTAAAATAAAAGTATTCTCAAAAAATATAATCAATAGTTGTATAATTGAAAGCTATTGCACTCAACTATTTAGCTATGGTATTATTATTAATTTAATGTTATAATTCGGTGCTAAAAAATTTTCAACCCCAATATTAAATAATTATCCCCTTATGACAGATTTTTATAATTTTTATTGTTTAATGACTTCTAGATTATTTTAACTTTTAAACAAATATTTAAAGAAAATGAATTGTTGGCAATATCTAGTGTCTTTAAAAAGTTTTAATAAACAGTCTTATCTAAATTCTGAAAAAAAATTAATGATAAAGCGTAAATAAAAAAAAAAAAATCTTCGTAATAATTAGTAAGGAAGAATCAAAAGTTATTTTTTTAGCATTGTAATGTAACTCATTATAGTCTTAAGACCATGATTGAACATCAACCTGAGAAAAATCTGAATTTTATATATCATTCAGTTATACAAGAGTATACAAAAAATATATACTTCCTAAATTATTACAAAAAATAATCAACATTCAAAACCACAGGAAAAAATAATAAAGGAGAAAAAAAAAACACCTGTTATATATATATATATATACATACATATATTATCAACAAACGTAATCCTTGCTCTAAAGTAATGTGTGCTAAGATGTTTCTATTTAATTCATATCGTTCGTTATTTTTTTATTCGGATACCAGATAGTAAACCGTCAACGGTTTTCCGAAAGGAAAAATAGCAGGTGTGTGTCATTTCCGTTTTTAATGCAGTGTCGTTTCGCCACGATATTAGCTGTACTATTACTTCTTATATCCTGTTCTCTCTCTCTCTCTCTTTCTTTTTTAATTCTTTTAATATTTTGTGGAATAACAAATGTTTTAGAGCTAAATATCATTTAAGAAAGAACAAGAAAGAATAAACGATAACAAAACCTAAGCACAGAATGAAAGATTGCCTAAGTTTTTAATAATCATCTTATATAGCAGAGATCTTCAAATTTTTCGGACTCTTGGAACCCTTAGAGCTACGAAGTGTTTTCGAGGAGCCTCATTCCCTAAAGTAGATCAACATTTTGTAGGTACTTTATGTTAAGGGAATTTTAAAAAAAAATATTGTATTTGTGTTATTTAAAAAAAATTAATTTAATTGTTTCCCATTAATAATATTAATTTGTAATCCAAGGGTCACACCTACCCATCCACTATATTTAATAACTGGGATATGTGCTTGCATATTTTTACACAAGCTGTTGAAGTCTAGATATATTGAAGCTATCTGCGGTCACATTTCATTCGTTTTTATATTTTGTTTTTGCAGCCATTCATGTTGAGAGAGAAATATTTTTCACTTAAATAAATTACTCTGAATGGCATTAAAATATTTATAGCTATGTGAGAAAAAGCGTGTATTTTTCATGAATGTGCAACCTAAAATTTAAGAGAGCTGTTGTTACTTAAATTTACATTTTAACGTCAATTCTATTTAATGCGTCGAAAAGTTCTCCCTTTATCCCCCCCCCCCAAATGAAAAAAGAAAACGTGGAAAGCCACGCGATAGAAGTGAAACTTCTTTGGCGACGTTGGCCGCAAATGCAGGAATACATCTAATTACATTAAACTGCTGAGAGAACTTACTTTAATCAAATAAAATTCGAACTTCATTTATTGTATGAAAATATTTTTATTCAATTTTCTGCATCATCATTTTCCAAGAAAGAAACAATAGGTGTGTGGTAACTGAAGTAGGATATATGAAAAGTAGGAGCGTTTTTAAGACGTCACGGCAGTGACGGCAAAGTGTGAAATATGAGATTTATTATATACTTTTCCTAGGCATTCTATAGAATGACCAAAGCTATTTAGGCAAATTATGAAAAAAGATAATGATAAGGCTGTTATATCAATGAAGTACATTATATATACTAAAAATACAAATGTTATTCTGACAAAATAATGAGAGAGCTATTAAAAAAATTATTCAAAATATGTAAGAGAAAATGAAAGTTGTACCAAACAAAATTTATATGCCTTTCTTATTAAGGAAAACAAAATTTTCCTACAAAAAATAAGAAATTTCTTGTTGCAACATGGTAGGCTTGATGACGGTTTGAATTACATTTTACTGCATTTTTCACGCAAAGACAATTCTTATGTTGGTACTTTATTTTACACATACATTTGACGAATCCTTGGCCGCTTCCATTGGACTCCTAACAACCACACCACACCAACGGGAGGACGTTGTTATAGCTGCGAAGAATACCATTTTATATTATTTTTTCAGGTGAGGTCAGCCTTGAGAGAAGTTTTGCTTATAAAGTAGGAACCTGGCTTTTTGTGCGGTCTTTTTTTATGCGATTTTTTCTGTGCGATCTTTTTTACGCGATATATAAATTTCAATGGCTTTGGCGCCACTGAGAAATGTTTTCTATTAATGAACTAGTGGCACGGAGAATGTTAGGGCCCCCTGAAAAGTCATGTTTTGCTTTTAATATTTTATAAATTGGGTAAATACGTAGTTGGCGTTAGTCAGGCTTTGGGCCCCCTAGAGTCCTAGGCCACCAGCTAGGCCTGAAATTGCGAAGGTGTACGGTACACCACTGCAATGTACATATATACACTTCAGACGCTCCTAGGCCACCCGCAAGGCCTGAAATTGCGAAGGTGTACGGTACACCACTGCAATGTACATATATACACTTCAGACGCTCTTTTTATTTATTATAAACAATCTCCTGACAATGCACGTTTAGTTGTTTTCTTTCAATGCGACAACAGCCCGGATTTGATTGAAGACGAAACTTTCAATGACAGTGACATTATCAATACTTTGATAGGTCATGAAGACGGACAAGAAGAACAGGATTCTTTGAGAGCGGATAAAATATATGCAGGGATACAGCTTTTTCAACAAATTTTGGAAAGGCATTTTCTTAAAATAGGTATCAATTCTGAAAGGAATATGTAATTTCAAAAAGAACTTTGATCAAGCGTATCTGGTTATCGTGACATTTACAAGCAACTGACAAACCGACTATCGTCGCAAAAACTTATCCCTTACTTTATGGTGCCAAAAATAAATAAATTGAAATTGAATCTTCAAGTGACGAAAGCGATTTTGAACTTATTCATCATAGTATGATGAGCGCTTTGGATTACAATGAGTAGCAGTGCATTATAAATGTGCATTTTGAAAACTTCTCCATGTATACAATGAGAAACTAAATGTTTTAAAAATGTTTTCATGTGTAATTTACTTATTTATTTTGTTATGGAAGTACCTTCTCATAAATTTCGTAAATAATTGGCGTATTTTCTAAGTGTGACCTTTTTTATGCGATCCCTCTCCACCGTATAAAAATTTTTAGCGCGTTTTTCACGTAGTGTAAAAAAAGCGTCATTAGGACGCAAATTTCGTCTTCGTCCTCGTCTTCGTTCCATATTTTGTTGTACCTTTTCTCAACCAATAAGCAACCAATTGACCTCGGGTTTTCGGCATTTGGTCGCATTTGTGCCCTAGATGAGCCGAATCATATTTAAATTTAATAATTTTTAATTAAAATTTTTTTTTTTAAGTATAGTGCTACTTTTTCTGTTAGTAAAAAGTTCATTAGTTGCATTATTGTAAAATTCAACATGTGAAAAACGCGCTAAAATTACTTGGCCATGCCAATGATTGATATCTTGTTTTTCTGTAGTATTTCGATGAAGTTGTTTGTTATATGTAAGTATTTATGAAATTTTCGAATATTTTTTTGAGCGGTTTTTTTATGCGGTCACTATCTACCGCACAAAAACAGGTTTTACTGAAAATATCTCTTTATTAATATGTTTACTCATATTTTAATAAAATGAACTTTATTTTATTTCAGTTTATGTTTTATATTAGTAAAGTTTATATTTTATATATTTTTTTATTTTCAATATAACATCAAATTTAATTAAAGGATATATTTAGTTAATTTTTTTAAAAAAATCATAACTTATATTACTTCCTAACATACATTTCCTTGCAGTTTTTTTATTTATATTTTTCTTATTCCCGTATTAATAATTGCAAGATTATGGACAAGGCTTTCAGATTCCTATTCCATTTTTCAAAATAACGCCTTATTTCTTCTCATAAATTCTATAAATGCACGATACTCATTTTCTTACTGATGGTTGATCAGAGAATAAATAGTGGTGAATTAATCTAAATAGCATATTTTCTACTAGACATAGGGCTTTTTTCCCTTTAAATTTTTCAGTAAGTTTTAAAATAATGATTTTTTTAAAAAATTCATTAAAGGAATGAAATAAGAATTGAAAACTAAAATTCAATTTTCAAAAAAGTAAAAAAAAAAAAAAAAATTAAAATTTTTCAATACATATCGTTTATAAAAAAAATGTACAAGTTTTTCTATGCTCATATATCTATCATCTAAAAATGTAAAAGAAAAGAAAATTCAGAAAATTTTTAAGATTTTATCAAAAAAAATTAATAGATATATGATATACATATATATGATTTTTTTATTTTTTTACTTTTATAGATCTGATTTTTCAATATTTTGCTCGAAATAAATGGAGGGTGGTATAAAGTTAAAATATTATTTTCGTAATTCCGTTACTTTGGTCTATCATTTCATTTATCTAAATAAAGCAACTGCAACTTAGTTCTTTCTTGGTTAGTCTTACTTTTTTTAGAACTTGCGAGAGTATCTTCATTAAAATATTTACAACAAAATTATGTTTTTGAATTTATATATTAACAGCATTTGAATATATCCTGCTATCAAAACATAGTATTCATTCCCAAATATATTTTTAAAAATACAGAAAATAACATCAGGCAAAGTGTAACGAGCCCTATTCACATCTTCCACTAATCCTCTTGGGAATAATTCTTAACTATTGTATGATTATAAAATCACTTTCTGTGGAGGAACCGTGATTTTTGATAGTGTGAATTGCTATTTAAAGTAAAGCGAAGAGAGAGAGGGGTGTAATCGATCATCGTCAGGCTGATACTGAAGTTAGTGTTAAAGTTATAATAACTGAAGCTATCGGAGTGTTGCAGTAAGATGATCCGATATCCCAACGGAGATAGATTGTCAGTGTTGTGGAATTAATCGTCAAAGATAAGTGCTTGAATTAAGATGACCACACCCTTCGCTCAATTTAAAGTTGGGTAATAATTTGATAATTAAATAAAGGTACTGAAAGGATTTTATTAAAATGTATTTTGGTTCTGTGCATCCAAATTCCCCAGCGACCGAAGGGCCGCGACAAAATGTTTGTTTCTTCATAAAACGATGCATTTATAAATATTCATCTTTTAATTTTTGGAGATCGATCAGTGGTATTTTGCTATTCCTGGAAATATTATACTTCGTATATTTACTTTTTATTTCTGTTCTGGGAACATGTAACAATCGGGACCTACTCTTGGACCCGGCTAAAGGTGTGGGAGGAAGTGAAGGATGACTCGCCATAATACTTTTCAACTATTTATTCAGCACACTAATTATCAACAGACACAATTCAAGTATTCAAATAAGATGAGATGTTCCAACAAAGAGCAGAGGGGATTTAACTACGAAAGGCGCGAATTCTGAAAAGACTTCTATTAAATTGATCCTCCTTTTATGGATCAATTCACTACTCTAATATTTGGTTTACAATTTAGCTATGGTGACCAATCGTCACTAAAATATCTTCAACTATTTAATGCCCACAACGCGCTATCAATGTTTACAAATACCTGATCGTAGATATCTTTCCTTAGCGTCAGCTTCTCAATATTTCAATTTCCAGGCAACCCCTTCTATTAATCTATTCTCCTCTATCTCTCTCACTAGCTAGAAAACCTATACTATATGTAACTGACCTAATCTGCATATCACGGTTTCTTCTTCCAAAAGGGTTGGTTGTGAATGATAGCCCAAAGATTTCCCAAGAGAATTAGTGGAAGGACGCGTATAGATCCGTCACAAACATAGAATAAGACCTCTCACTCCATTTGATCTAAACAGTGAAAAGAATGTTACTAAGAAAAAAGTCAATTTAAAATGCCTGTCAATTGATCTTTGATCTATAAGGTTGCATTCAAAAAAATTAAATTAAACATGATAGGAGTTATATATTATTTGGTAACAAATATTATTTGTATTAGTTCTAATAACAGCCTTTTCAATAACCTCTTAGTAGTGGTGGAACTTGTCAAAAAAAGAGAGAAACTTAATTGGTATCACATCTGAGCACTGTTAAATATAGAAAAATAATATAAATAGGTTTTAAATATACAGATGATGATAATGATATATAAGAATAGAATGATGAATATAATTCACTTCATATTAATGTTTTAATATTAGTTAATAGTCGGGTAACATTTTGCTTACAAATAAATAGTGAAAAAAATCTCTATTTCTAATTTTTTTACATGAAACATTTTCTTTTATTTATTTAGTTTGCAAAATTCGTTTAGAAAGTCACTCTTGATGGCTGAGGAAAACATACGGGGCCTACAGGTCACAGATATATTCTATTATAGATTGATAATAAAAAGAAAATCTAAAGTTTTTTATAAATAACTTTAACAGCAATATATAGAAGCAATTTTCGTTTCATAAATTATTATTATATGCATCGAAAATTAGTAAAAAAACTTAAAACGCTGTTGTATATATGTCTGGTTTTGTTTCTTTTCGGAAAAGTTAGGTGTTTGGGGTGAACATTTGTACATTTTCAGTTGGTAATCCTATTTAGAACTAATTTTTCTAATTTAAAAATCAGTCAAAAAGTGTGCATGTCATTAAATCCTATGATGATTTTAAAAACTTTTTAATTAAAATCATAACTCCTTTTTGTGTCAACCGACGTTTGTTTCTAATGTTCTTGTTCTCAATATAGAGGTCCCCACGCACTGGATTTATATCATCTCATTTTAATCATTATCTCCATTGCAATCCACCCTTCGTTCCATGGCGTAGTATATTGTAGATTCCTTACATTCCTGTGCACCCTTTCTTTTCAGAAAATATATGTACAAAAAATTCTTCTGAGTGAAATATAAATAGTGCTGAGCTTGTGGAGCAAAGAGGTTACGCATACCCTAGAAGAAATGCAAAGTGATACTTGCGAGTACACCAAGGGAGTAGATTCACAATAATTTACAAGAGTTTTATCACGTATCACTTGAGCGTGAGGTTTTCTTGTGGATCGCTGTATCCGATCTAGGAGCTTGGGCTGAGGCACTGGACCCGTACTCGGCCCATGTCTTCAAACGCCTCTGCGCTTAGATAGATTTTCAGTTCGCTGTTCAGCTTCATCTAATACTCATAGATTTTCAGTTCGCTGTTCAGCTTCATCTAATACTCATCTTTTAGCTAATTTTTTGATAAATGTACGTGTTGTTAATGTTTTCTAGTAACACACACATTTGAAAGTAATGCAAGCGCTCATGGAAACAAAGTAAAATATTGTAGTGTATGAGCTAGTGTCATCTTTTTGAAACTGCTTAGACAATATTGCTGTGACATTTGGACAACAATATCTAAGCCACATATTTTATTGCATTATTAAAGCTTTTGGTTTTAGGAGTTTCCTTTGAATTGTTTGCAATTGCAGTGCTTGAATACATAGATTACGTATCACATTTTTCTTTTTACACTGGTAAACTATAAGTGTTGACCTCGATTCATTTTTTAATGTTTTTGTTGAATACTATGCTTCTTTTCATTACGTTGTACAATCTGGAATTTCTCGAGCCAAATAAACTCATTCCCCCCCCCCCCTTCAGTATCTTAGCCAATTCAAGAGAAGCAACAAAAATACTAACTGGGATAATTCTTCCCATAGTTTTAAAACTATATACTCAGAAAGTGAAATCTTTCTTAAATTTTTCCTAGGTAAGGAAATGAGTTTAAAATATTTTTGCTTTCTAAACCTGAATCCATATAAAAACTTTGAATTTATCGGGCTTCAATGCTATAAATCGAGTAAATGGACTGAGAGTCTCATTAGGAAATAACTGTTCTTCAATTTTTATGTTTTTGCCTCACTTGAAACACCTTATGAAGTTTTCACTGAAAACAGATCCATACTTCCGAAAACATTGCGGATTTACCTTGCTTTGTTCGTTTATGATGCATTGATTTGATAGCAAATCTATAAATCTTGATATTTCATAAAATTTGACTTTGGACATGGCTTATGTACAAAACTTCATATCCTATGTTGTATACCAGGGGTCGGTGACCTTTTAGCTGCGGTGTGCCAAACTAATCTATCAATATGATTCATTGCACCACGTACTAGGAAATATTTGAAACAATTCGATTCCCGTGGCAATGCATGCAGAGTTAGGGAATAGAGGTCAAAATACAGACTTAGATTTTTATTATATATTAATTATACATTATTTAAAGATATTTATTAACATAAAAATAAGCAACATAAAATATAACAATTCCTTGAACTGAAATAAAAAATTAAAATTGTACATGTATTATGTACTTTTTAAAAACATAAGCAACATATGTAATATGATTCCTTTCATTATAATTTTGTTGTTGTTGTTGCTAATCCTCCAGGGTCTGACGAAGTCAGGCAAGATCAATTAAATCGTTGACTCTCAAAAAGTCCAGCACAAGAAAGGAATCCGTGTAGATATCTTTGCTTGTGAGACCCATACAACGCATTATGTGCTCCGGGGAAGCCTGGTGATCTTGACACCTTGCACAGATAAAGATCTTGTTCGCTGAGAATGAAAGATATGATGTGACCACTAGCAAGGCGAGAAAGTGTAGTCTGGGAGCATCTATCACACTTGAGGGCTAGGGCCATTCCGGGTCTATTACCCGCATGCCAATGATGAGAGGGAGGCGCTCTCCACTCTACCAAAATTTGAGATTTTTTTAACGAGTATAATTCTAGATAGGTAAGGGTGGATGTAGAGGGAGTTGGAAGATTACAGCCCTCCTTTGCTAGTTTGTCCGCCCTTTCATTGCCATAAAGCTCGACGTGAGATGGGATCCATTGAAAATGAATATCATGGTGTAGCGATATATGGTTTAGTTTGTGTAAGATGAAGACACTGGTTTTGTCGCCAAAAATAAACCATTTGTAAAGGTATTGAAGTGAACTAAGGCTATTGGAGAGAATCCAAAGATCACCGTAATTCTTCTTAGATAGAATGGCCTCAAGTCCCGCGTCAATGGCTACTAGTTCACTTCTGAAAACTGAGCAAAAATCCGGATTGCGATACTTCTGGTAAAAATTTTTCTGAGGCGTTTCGATATAGATACCACTACCGGCCTGGTTAGATATTCTACTACCACCAGTGTAAATTTTGATTGCATCATGGGGGATGCTGTTAATAATCTCCAGTGCCAAATGTCTGAGATGGCTAGAGACAAAATTTTTCTTAATGACGAGTAAATTTAAGTTGAAGTGGAAATACACCCTAGAGAGTCTCTCAGAAGGACCTTCCAATATAATTAAATAACGAATAGAAACTTTAATGAGAATCTTATCCCTGCAAAGCTATACTTCGTATCACAATTTGTGACATTCAATTTGACATATATATCTGAATTCTCAGTTGTTAAACAACTTCTTTGTGGAATCAAAATATATTTCATATCAAACAAAACTTTTTCACATATTTATGTGGGAGTCTAACCAAAATCTCCCCCCCCCCAAAAGTTAGACTCTTCAGATAGCGGGGTTTTAGTGGCGAGGTGTCTATGGGTTTTTTAGAATTTACAGGGTTAAGTTTGAATGAATCGAATCAAAATAATTCAAACAAAGAGGCTCCTTGAAAATGAAAGAATTTATTATGAATTATAGGGCAAAGTTTACAGGGCAGTATTACAGTTACAGGCAGTTTACAGTATTCACAGGGCAATAGAAATTAAAACAAGCAGATATTAAGAAAATAGAAAGTTAGATGATACCTCAAGGAGGACTTTAAAAATCTAAAAAAAAGTTCATTACGTGACTGAAACTTACCACTTGGTTAGCGAGCGAGCGAGGATGCATAAAAGCGTTAAGTCTTTTTCGAACAGTGGTTAGTGCGCCTTTGCCTGAATATTATTTGTGTCGGCGTGTTTCGTAAGCCCACCAGATGGCGTTGATCTGGAATGCTGTTATAATTAAAGTTACCGTCCTCTGTAGAAAGGCATATAATCCAACCTTTTACGAAGATAGTTCCGTGGGATATCCTACATATATGTACAACCAAAAGCGGCAAAGCAGACCACATACAATTTTCTTCAAACAATTAAATCACTCCGGCTATGATTTTCGATAGAGTCATCCTCCAGATCTTTTCATAGTTCAGTAAATTTTGCTTTCAATAATTCCGAAAAAATAAATTTCGCGACGCAACAATGATTGATGTTTCATTTTACAAATCGCTTTGATTTGAATTGAATATTTAACAATAAGAGAATGAGTTCATATTTAAACAAAGGATGTTATTTCTTTTTACATAAATCATGCAGGCTACTTGCAAGCAGATTCAGCAAGGTCGTTTTATGATAAAGAATTGAAAATGGCCTTTAAATGAAAATGCGTGAGGAGTGGAGAGGAGAGCCAGAGTGATTTAACTTTATCTCGTAAATTTGTAGAGTGCTCCACGTGCCACATATGGCACGCATGCCATGGGATGCCGACCCCTGTAATAGACCATAATGAATGAAGTTTCAGATTCCTAACTTCTGAAACACCACGTGCACACAAATCAAAATGTAATTCCAATTTTGAAAGGGACCAAGTTATCATTTTCTAATACTCGACGAGGTTCTGTGTTTGTGCATTTTATTATATGCTTTAAAGCTGTTTTGTGTTTACAATACAACCAAGTATTCAAAACACCATCATTATTTACATTTCTTGTTGCATAACTAGTTAGACCACTATTTTTTTGGCAAAATACTTTGGGCTTTACTAACCTAAATGTTGCAATCCCAGAAACACTGTGAACAATCGCGAACCACAAATTCATTATTCTTATTGCTTTCCTATCAAGATCTCAACATTTTCATTCATTATCAGACAATTCTTTTAGAAATACGGTTATTTCTCTTTCGCATTAAGACTCCTCATATGAGACACTTTAAATTTTATTCATAGAAAATCACAAGAACGAAAGATAATCTCGCAGGTCATAACTTACAAACTTGAGCAATTTTTCACAAGTAATTTTTTTTCGAGAACGAAATCTCAACGGCAGATGTTAGTGCAGCTGAAACAGAACACATGATGACCAGATGTCAAAGAATAACGTTCCAGAACTCCCCCTATACTTCAATACACTCAAAAAACAATCGAACAATCGCAAAGAAAAAGGAAATTTGTAAAAGGGGAATAAAATTGCTGTATTGTCCCATTGCATCAGACATGCGTCTGTAAACTGTGTTTAAATAAAGCTAATTCCCCGAAACTGTGTGAATTCTTTCTATAAATTTAATAAGTCAAGAGAAATAAAAATGAATTCATCAAAATGTACAGATTATAGAAAACAATTTACATATCTTGAAAAATTTAAAATTTGTAACCATAGCAATTAGTTTGGGAAAATATATTAATGCAATGATGCATTAAGAAAAGTTTCAAGAAATTAAATGCCAGGTTTTTTTTCATTAAAATTTAAAAATATTTCATCCCAAATCTTACAGACAACTTTCTTTTAGATACGTTCTACTTCTTCTTATTGGAACTATGAACAAATTCATTTGGATTTCTAAATATGCATTTTATTTATCACTTCTGAAATGAAAAAGAATAAGTACGATACTATTGCTTTAAATTAGAAGCTAAGAAATGTATGTACATGGTATACAGGGACGTCTTAAGGCATGGGCCAACTGGGCCCAGGGCCTCGTCTCGTTCTCAACAAAACATTAATAAGACCACGAATTCAAATAATTTCAACAGTTGTCGTGAATTATACCATCCCCTCAGATTATCATCTCCCCGTCTACCGTTTAATGTTTCTGGACGTGTAGGCGGATTAGAGAAATCAAGATAGATAGTTACAAATCACTATATTTATTGATGCTTATTAATCACAGGAAGGCTACAACCACACGATTCAAATTTAGGAGAAATAAAACACAGTGGAATATGAGAAGGAGTTACTACTAGCGGAACTACGGAATCGCGACGGAATCCACGAAAGATCAAACACGTACAATTACAGCTAAAACACGTACACGTATTCACAATATTCTAAATCACTAACCTTATCCTTTTAACGTCGGCTGTTCCGTCGTGGTGATGAATTTCTTACTGGCAGGATAGGCTAATAGATAAGGATCCACACTCGGTCATACGGAATATTTTCCAATTTCAATCTACTGCTCTGCGGCGTAGTTCGTCACGTAACTGTTAACTAATACTGTCAACCACTGGGTGTTGATCTACGATGTTTTATTTCATTTCACTTCACTCTCCCAACTCTTCCCTTTACTTTTTTTGTTAACTCGCAAACTAGAAGACATGAATTTGAAAGAATCTAAAAACCTTAACTGAAAATCATTTGAAATATTTTTACTGAAGGAAGTATATTTTTCTTCGGTGTTCGGAATTAAATTAATTTATTTTTTATCATATCCTAACTCCTTAATAAAAAAAGGGGCGTCATACCCAGAAAGATTATGGAAGAAAACAGGCAAAAATTTGGGGGTTTTCATTGCTAAATTACAACAAGGGCCATTAAATTTTTGAGTCACATGGTTATGATCCCTAACCTGGATATTGTTTTCGCGAAAGGTTTGATCACAAACATAACAATTTTTAGCATTATCATACAATTGCTTTTCTGATTCGGTAAGAGGTAATAATGGTTTTGGTTTTTTATAAATATTATCCATTTCTATTGCATCTTTTTATAACTTTTCAATAAAAATTTTTGGGGCACCTCTATATACTACTGGATCTTTATAATACCCCCCTTGATAACTGATAAAATAACAAAAACCTATCGGGACATGTTTTTCATAAATATTAGTAAATGAAAAGTTTGGATTAGGACAGCAAGTATCAGTTTTCCTAGTTACACACTCGAAATCCGCATATACAACAAAGGGTATTTTTAAACAATGTTGAAAATTTTAAAAACTTACTTGTTTCTGACGGCATTACTACTCTTGCAGGACTTTTATGTATACACATCTCATTGTGCTGAAGAAGTTTGTATTCTGTTTGCAAAGCACTTAAACATCTTTTACATACGTACGTTTTATGTTGGTGTTTTGAGAGTTGTTTCGAAACAAGTCGAGATAAGCTTTTAATGAAACAATAATGTCCAAACTCTCCATTTTTTTTTACGTAAAGCAAATCTCTATGTTTCTCACACACTATATCACTGATGACAATATTTTTAAATCTTCTTCAAATGAATAAATGTTTATTCCTATATCGTTCATTTTCGAAAATTTTTTCACCTCGTTAGGAGGTGTTGGAAAGGCTTTTCCATTACAAATTTCAATCTTATTCTTTGTTTTTGTGGGCATACTTTTCCGATTTTAATCATACCTGAATGGAGAATAACGGTTCATGCGGACTTCGAGTCTTAAAATTTCGTCCAGTGTCCAGCCCGAGCCTTTATCCTCGAAATCCTCACTTTCTTTCACTATTTTCTCAGACATGTTGTCATAAAGGCTGGCGAGATTAGTTCCTTGAAATATTATTTTGATAGTTTTGAAAAGTGTAAAGATTCTTGTTTACCGCCTATTAGCAAATTTTACAATAAACTAAATGAGGAGCCTATAAGTGTAGAGGATTATAATCATGCATGTAAAGTATTTAATGAATTTCATTTAAATAATCTTGGTGAATACTGTGATCTATATGTGAAAACAGATCTCTTTGAAAACTTTCGGAAAATATGCATGCAAACTTATAAACGTTGGTATTTTACCACCCCAGCTTTATCTTGGGATGCTATGTTATTACAACCTAAAGTAGCTATCGAACTGTTCACTGATTACGACATGCTTCTTTTTATAGAAAAGGGTGTAAGGTGCTGCAATCGTTATGCTATAGCTAACAACAAATATATGTCTAATTTTAACCCAGATGATGAGATAAAATATTTAATGTACCTTGACGCAAATAATTTGTACGGTTATGCAATGAGTAAATATCTACCCTTAAAAGATTTTGTTTGGAGTGATAACAATTTAACCGAACAGGATATTTTCAATTTATCAGATGAATCCGATGTAGGTTACATTTTGGAAGTAGATCTTGAATATCCCTCCGATTTGCATGACAAACATTCAGACTTTGGAGTACTTTTTAACAAAATAGCATACTAAAACATTATAAATGCTCTTTTAGGACTCAATACCAATAAATATTACTATTTAACTATCAAAATTTAATATAAATTACCTGAATTTGCAAAAATCACAATTATAAGTTAAATTTTAGCAATATTTTTGAAAAACTTCAAAGCAGTTAGAGAAAAAAGTAATAAACATATATTAGTAAAAGTTTTACGAAAACAAACCAGATGCATTTATCTAGAAAATGTGCTAAAATTGTAATTTTTTATTAAAATTTGAAAATTTTGGAGATGATTGAGTAAACATTATAAGAAATATTACATTTTTTATGAGACCATTATTTAAATAACAAGCAATAACTCAAAAAGTATTCATATAATAAGACATATTTTAGTACATTCTCTAGAAAATAACGTAAATATCAGGTTTAAAAAGTTTTATAGAAATACATTCGTAATATTTGGAGTTATCGGACTCGCCATGATAGATTTTGAGCCATTTAAATGCCCACTTCTGGTAGATCAAAAACCCACACTTCCGGTTTTTCTAACTTTATAAAATTGATTGTAACTTGGAAACTTAGAACTTAAGAACTTGTAACTTAGAAACAAAATAAAGTATATTTCGTAAAGTCAAAAGATAGCTCTATATTCAATAAAATAAAAAACAAAAATATCTGTCTTGACTGAATTGGGTCATTTTCAACGTGTTCGGATACCTTAATTTACCTCTAGTGAACAAAAATGTCTTCGGGAAAATGAAAGATGAAAACAAAGGATATATTATGACAGAATATGTAGGATTAAAATCGAAAATGTATGCCTATAAAATAAGCCATAAGATTGAAAAGCGGTTAAAAGGAATTAAAAAACAAACTTTAAAAAATAAAATAACATTTGAGGACTAGAAAGTCTGTCTTTTTAATCAAAAATTAAAATATGTTGACATGAACTTAATTATATATATAGATCCAAATTTCATTCAATACACTCCATAAAGCAAAACAAACTTGCTCTGTCCTATAAAGATGACAAAAGGTTTATTAATGATGATGTCATTACTACGCTTGCCCATGGACATTGGTCATTGATGAATTTAGACCTATTCGATGAGCAGTAAAACATAAAATCCAATGATGACACAATAATGTGATTTTTGTAATGTAAATAAAAGATTGTAATGTGAAATGGAATGCTGCTTTTGTAAATAAACAACTTACTTTGTATCTTTTTGTGTAATCCTTATACTGAAATCAATTTTACAATTTGTTGTTCTCCTGTAATGTGTATATATATATACACGATTGTAATGTAAAACGCAATACAAGATGTTAATTTCTGAATAAACAATTTACTTTGTATCTTTGCTGTGTATGTGTAATCATTATACCGAATTAAAATTTACAATTTGTTATTAAAGCAATGTATAATAAATAATTTTTTTTTCTATTCAATTAAGAAAAAAATAATTTAACTAAATGGTTATTGCAATGAATAGTTATACAATTTATACTCTTTGGAAAAGGCAAAGAATTTGCTTTAAACACATAAACATAAATTTTTCCTTACTTTTATACAAAATATATTTAAAATATCTGTTATGCTTAACATACTTAGATAATTTGTTTGAAAGACGTATATTGATATTTATCTTTTAAAATGACACTATTTCAACATAAATTAAACTAGAAAGCAGTATGAAAAAAAAATTAACAATATAACCGTATAAAAAACCCCCCCAATTTTTTTAGATTTATAAAACTAAACTTTTTAAAGCCAAATCTTGTCGGAAACTTATACAAAATATTTATACAGTATTTTTTTTTCTTACTTTTGTATGAAATGTATTTAAAATATCATTTACGCTTAAACATTCTGAGAAAAAAATTTTTTTTAATATACCCAAACTTATTTTTAATAAGAAAGTATCTCAACATAAATTAAACTAACAAACAATATAAATAAAATTAACTCAAATTAAACATTTAAAAAATCATTTTATTCAGATCCTCATACTATTCAAAATAATCAGGTGGATGTAACATTTCTCTTACTTCTCTTAAAATATTATCTAGGCAAAGATTTTCCAAAAATTCTTCAGTTACAAAATTTATAAATTCCAATAATAAAAAGTGCTCATTTTTTTTTTCAAAAAAAGATTATTATAAAAAATATTCAAGAAAACGATTTAAAACATTCCACAGCCATCTTGTAGAATCAAGATCAGACCCGCCGCCTGCGCCGCCTCTACAGGAGAAAAACAACTCAACTCCCCCATCAACTCGAAAACCAAAACCGTAGCAGGAGGAAAACAACTCAACTCCGCGCCTGCGCCTTTACCGCGCCTGCGCCTGCCCGCGCCTGCGCGCCTTTACCGCAGAATCGGCTTTTCTTACCTACTGGTATAGATACGCTTATCTTAGCATGATTTTCACTGGCCTGATATAAAGGGGAAAACGGTAATTATCTTGTTTTACTTATGGTTTTACTACTTTAAGGATGACTCAAATGTGCACAAAACAGAATATTTCTTTTAGAGCAGAATTCAGCAAATTGCAGTTCTTTAATATTTCATTTTTATGTACAATTAAAAATTACGTCTGCTAAAACGTTATCGTTCACACTTTCTTATTTATAAATGTGTCTTAGTGTGAAAAATTACTTGCATTTACATGCACATTTAAACATTTCATTGGCTTACTGATAGAATTTATTGTTAAATATGTATTTGATTTATCTTTTTTGCGATGTCCAGTTATGTATTTGTATTTAGTATTGTGAATTTGGTATTATATGTTAAGTACTTATTTATTTATTTCGTACTGTATACGTTTGATGTCTGTTTTCTTATGTGTTGAACCTTGAATGGTTCAAAGCTGATGTGTATGTTAAATCAGGAAATTTGATACGCTTTCTCTTATTTTCTTATGTCACTCTCTCCCCATCGGGAGTGAGGTCAGAATGGACTTTCTTCCCCCACACAACACAGAATGTCGGGTGTCAGCTAACTTAAAGGAGACAGAGGCAATTAGAATTTTTGGAAGATATCTAGCGCAACTGGAGATGTTTTATTTTACTCTTAAGTAAAGTTACTTGACTTGTGATCGTTGCTATCAACAGACTCCTTTTCGAAAAAGGCACAAATCAATCTCTTTCATTTAGATCGTATGAAATATCAACAGGTAATTATGTTTTTAATTTTGAATTATTATTTTTTTAAGGTATACATTAAAATACACACATTAAAATAATATCCTGTAAGATACACTTTGAAATAGCCTCATTTAATGTTGATATCGTTCTCTTAGAATATGGACCTTATCTATTTACCTCTCATTTAGGGACATTCAATTAAAGTGAAACTAAAAAAAATAATTCAAAGATAATTTAAGAGAGAAATAAATGATTTTTTTGGGTAAAATTTTAGGATCTCAAAGACAAGAGAGAGAGAGAGTAGTAGCTTGTGTTTTTCTTTATATAAATAAATCAAATAAAGTGTTAGCCTAATAAATCAATGTAACTTAATAGAGGGGGGGGGGAGTACAACACTGTATGTTTGACGCTTCTATTTATAGACAAAACAGAATGTATATTAAAGCTATTGTATACCTCATGGACATGCGTTTTCTTTGGATTTACATATAAATAAAAACGCGTGCTTAGGCTGACACAATGCAAAGGCTTTCAAAAAGATCCGTACAATAGAGTATTTTCCGTAACTTTCTGTAAATACAAGATTTTACTGCTCATTTCAAACATTTATTTATTAATAAAACTTTTTCAACTAAGAATTTTAACTTTTCATTAACTTCAAAATTAAGGGGAAAAAACCTGTGACTAATGTACTTATTTGGACATAATTTATTTAAAGAAAGATATACTAAATTTCTCTAATTAAATTAATTTGCTTAGCATTAAAGGATAAAATACATAATGTCTGGTCTTGTGGGTTTAAATTTCTGGAATTAAGACATATTGTGTAGGTTCCTTATTTGGAGGTACTATTATATTTTTACCATATTAAGTTAAGTGTTAAAGAATATTTTATTGTATTTACTTTTATGAAAAAGCGGATTATAAAAATAATATATTTAGTTTAATAAAATATCCTTTGGTTTATATGCATATATAAATTGCGTAAAAATTAAATTCACGTAAGTGAATAACGATTTTAACTGAAAAGTCCACTGAACTAAAAGAAAACTAGCTTATTTTAATATCAATGGAATTATTTTGTATATTTACCCATAGTTATACTTAAGAGTATATGAATCATAAAATTTTATCTTTGAATTAAATCCAAATAATATTGTTGACGCAACCTTTTTTTCGTAAGAGAGCTTCCACTTTCGGAACTAGACATTGCACAATCTTCATAACTGTTCCCAGTATTAAAAAAAATTTGCTTTATTTGTCTTGTTTATTGTAAATTTTGATTTTTTTTTCTAAATTTTTCATCATGAATCATTTTTCTGAATCATCAAGTTAAGTCAATATAACAAATGTGTTTTTAGATGGGTTTCTCTCTCTCTCTCTCTTTATACAAAAGAAGTTTAATAATATTATTTTGTAATTATGGTATATTTTTAAAGTAATTGCATTATTGCTGATAGAAATATCGAAAAGGCATTTCTTAAAAATTCTTTCAGAATATTTAAAGTTTGGGAATTGGTCAATAATAGGTGAGTTATTTAAATGTGTTTCCTTCTTTTTCTCATTCAAAAAATAAATTTAGCACCATTATTTCATTATTATAAATTTATTTTCAAATAAGACTACATGTGTTAAAATTTAAATGTTATTAAAAATATTTCGAAATGACATTCTTTGCAGAAGCTGAATGAGTGAGTGAGTGAATCTTAACGTCCCACTGTTCAGCTACACGAGGGCTATTGGGGACGGTCCGCGTAATTTTGCAAAAGCTGAAACACGGAATTTTGTTCGAATGAGAAATATAATGTATTTCATATTATTTTAAATATTGTTGTCTTTTTGAGTATTTTTATAAGTGTTAATTTTGGTATTTATTATGATTATAAATTTCTAGTGTTATATTAATAAGAAAAAAGGAAAGTGTATTTTTTCTGTAGGAGCAGTATAAATAGAACATTATATTTTTTATAGATTTAAATTTATATAAATCCCTTCTATCTTCTGTGCGTGCAATGTACAGATGTATATGTGGGAGGATAATTAAAAATTCAGACTTAATAATTTTAATTTTGAAAAATCTTACGTTTGAATAAATCAAGGTAACGTGATATTGGTTAATTTAAATGTTAAGTTTAATTACACGCCACAGCTATAATTTACAGATTTACATTGAAATTAACTTATTAATTAGATTATTAGAGTCCAAGTTCTGTTATTTTGTGAGGGAGGAGTTTCTGGCGTTCGGGGGTCTTCGGTGAAATTTTCAGACCATCTCTTTCTCTCCCCCTGCGCTCTCTAGACTTCGGGGATGACAGCGGTTCCCGTGTCTTTAGCTTCGAATTACATCCGGTTGATGGGCAGAGAGGGGTTTAAGACAAGACCATACAATATTTTTAAGGGTGCAGGTGTAAATTTCACGTAGGGTGACCATACCCACAATGAAGCCGAATCACAGCTGTGTTGCGGGAACGTCACAATGCATTAAACATAAATTAAAAGAAAGAGTGTTTCAACGAAAATAAAATAGGGACTTTTTTATTCTCTGTTTTAAATTTACGATAAGATTTTGGAAAATCTCAAATATATCGAATTTTAATTCAAATGAGTCAATTTTTGATGAATTAAAAAATTTTTGTATGAAAGCAAAGCAATTTATCAATTATTTTATACTTTCCCAACTTAATTGATATATATGTTGTTGAGATTTTTAGAATGTCCGAGGAAAGGCGTAAAGAAACTAATAGGTGCCCATTATAAAAGAATAAGACTCGAAAAACAAGCCCATTTTAAAAAACAGACTGAAAGTTTACTGAATTACTTACAAGACACTAGAAAAAAAGGAAAGCAGTATAGAATCAGATTAAGACTTTCATGATTAGAATGTAGCAGATCAAATAAACAGAATAGATAGTGGCACTGCTGTTGTAGGGTGAGTGAGTGAATATTAACGTCACACTGTTCAGCAACACGAGGGCTTTTGGCGTTGAACCTCGTCATTTTGAAACATGGTTAAGTGACGAGGACGACACCTGAGGTGGCACCTCCTCTCCTAACTATCACACACCAAAGGGAGGAACCTTTGAGTTCTCGACAGATTTAACTTGCATCGCTCCTCTACACAGCGAGTTTTTAGTGATACTGGGCTCGAACTCGTGACATGCCAGCCACGATCCGATACCTTGACCACTAGGCTACCGCGGTTACACTGCTGTTGTAGGAACTCCTCCAGAAAAATCCTAAAATCACAATACTCTAACAATGATATTTAGTTCAGATCTAGGAACCTGGCCAGCTATTCAATCAGACGCCGATAGATGTTTTTTTAGTAAAAGAAGGACCCTCTATATTAGCCATTGACAAAGTATAATTTTCCTTATGACGACGCTGGTTGAACGTTTAGCTCATATTGTTATACTAAAATTTTCCAAAACGGTGAAAAGGTTATGCTTAAATCGTTAATCCATTACAAAAAACTGTGCATATTGTTTTTGCAGCAAACTTTTTGTCTGTGTCATTAATTCTCTTTCCATGGAATATTTTAAAAGTTGGAAACACCACGTTGATATTTTAAAAGAACACGAAACATCAAAAAACCATAATCAAAGCCAGAAGTCTTAGATTGAATTCAGTCAGCGATTACAATGCTCTAAAACAATCGACAGTGACTCGAAAAGACTTACTATTGCGATTATTGGTGGGATTTGCTTCTACGTATTGTAGCAACGTTAAAGGTACTGGTTCAAAATTGCTTAGCTCTTCGGGGTAAGTGTGACAAATTAAAGTTGTCACACTTACATATTGTAAATTTGAACAAATTTAACTCTAATATATAATGGTAATTTTTTACAAATAATTCAATCACTTGCTAAATTTGATCCAGTAATAGAGGAGCATCCTCGAAGAGTGCTAAAAAGGGAAGAAGCTAAATACACTATCAAGGGAAAAATACTCAGAACGAAATAATTTCTCTTCTACATGAGAATTTTAAACTACGTATTGTTCATAAAAATGAACATTATTAGATAATTTTATATTGCGCCTCTGATTTTAGTAAGATCGAACAAATGACATTTCTGGTAAGATATGTATGTAGTGAGAAATCTTATCTTAATGAAGTTACCGTTAAGATAAAAGAATTTTTTAGGTTTCCTTCCAGTTAAAAGATTGACTGGAAAAGAACTTTCCGATTTAACAGCTGAGAAACTTCAAAAATTAGGGCTAAATTTGCTAGATATGCGGAGGGCAGGCCTACGATAACTGAGTCAATATAAATCAGGGGTTCAATCCACAATCTTCTTGTCATGTAGTAGCCACTCTTTAAATTTGATCGTTAATGACATGGCAAAAGCATCCTTAGAAGCCTGCACTATCTCGACAAAGTTAAAGGTATGCGGCATCGGCTTTTTTTCTGCAACTTGACCTAGTATATATATAAGGAAAAATACGAAAAACCATTCTTATTTCAATATGTTCATTAAATTTTGATTTAACATATACTAATATTGGTGGTAACACGATCAAGATAAGTGCAAGTAGCTATTGAGTTTTAGTAAAAGGTGCTGCCGTTGATTTTTGTTTAAATCGGAACTGTAGTGTATTATCTGTGATAAGTACAAAACTGATATTTTATTCTTTTGATCCTTTGATATAATGTTCACTAACTCCTGTCCCCGGTTTCTGTTTCACATTCTAGAGGATAATGCCTTCTATAAAAGCTCTTAGTTAAATTTATGAATGAATGCAATGTTGCACAGGGTGTTTCCTAAAAGAGTAGAAAAAATTTGGGCATATTGTCAAGCTAATTTGAAAAAGAAAACTCACATATAAGCATGTTTCCTGATGATTTGTTTCGGAAATGAGTACAAAATGTTTAAAAATTGAAACTTTAAATTTAATTTTTTATATAAAATAGGATTTTCTTACAAAATTGGGTAACTAAACAGGTTTTTTTTCTTCTTTTTTTTGAGATTTTCATTTTTACGAAGACCTTGAAGAGTGCTACAAATAATTTATTTTATGTAATTTGCTCTAATTTGTTAACAGGAATGGGTATTTTTTAATGAATAATCCATATTCTTACACTCAATAATTAAAAGTCTTGAAACATTTAAATTTTTATGTTCAACTTTAATTTGGCATGATTTATTATCAAGAATTGATGTATTGAGTAAAATACTTCAAAACCCTAAATTAAACATCGCGGAATACATTAAAGGCTTAGATAATCCTAAAAAAATATTTAATTTTCCAAAGATCTGACGATAATTAAAAAATATTTGTTGATTCAGCAGCAACACTTGCTACAGATTTAGGTATTCATCCCAAATTTCCCATCTCGAAGCTAAAAAAAAGGTGCGTTTATTTGATTACGAGACCAGTGATGAGCCAGTTTTAAATCCCTTTCAGCAATTCAAGACTAATTTCTACTTTGCAATTCTTGATCACACGATCTCTTCAGTAAATGAAAAATTTATCTTATTATCTGAGTGTAATTCAATATTTTGCTTCCTGTATGAGTTTCACAACATTTCTAATGTTGATCTCATGAAAGCCTGTATGGATTTAAATATTAAGTTACAAGTACAGGAAGAAGAAAGTATTGTGAAAGATATATAGATGGCATACAGCTCTGTAATGACATAATTTCATTCAAAGATATTTTTCCTGGTAAAATACAGCCAACTGAGATATTAGAAATTATAGTGAAAAATGATCTTATTCCCTATTTTCCAAATTTTGCTCAAGCAATAAGAATTTTTTTAACCTTACCTGTTTCTGTAGCTTCAGGTGAAAGAAGTTTCAGTAAATTAAAATCATTTAAAAATTACTTGAGGAATAGTATGACACGAGAAAGGCTTTCAGATTTGGCCATAATCTCAATTGAATCAGAAATCTCTGCAAAAATTGATTTTACCGAAACTATTAACAAATTTGCTTCTCAGAAAGCCAGAAAAGTTATTTTATAGTTACAGTAAAAAATCCGACGTATAACGTGCCCATATACTTTCTAGCTGCAATTGTTAGTTTTTAGGTATATTCACCGCGTATAACACGCACACCTTTTTTGCGAAGAAACCTGAACCACACGTGCGCAATGCTCTTATATATGTTTTAAAGTCCTTTATATATATATATATATATATATATATATATATATATATATATATATTCGAGGTATTATTCCAAGCTTTAGTAAAAAATGGTGTACTTATAGAATTACAACCCTTTAAGTTCACAAGGAATGTTATTTCTTTCACAGAAACAGTATTTCGATATATGTAAAAGTTTGATTTTTCTATGCTCATCTTTTTGTATTTTTAAAGCTCTCATTTTTATACCCGGCGTATACCGCGCACCCGTACATTTCCATCTTATTTTTTGTGTTAAAGTGCGCGTTATACACTGGATTTTACGGTATCATTTATAACTTAGTCTTTGTAGAAGGACTGACACACGAGATTTATGCCTTAGTATTTATTTTTTATTAGATCGTATTTTCTGAGTAAATTCTGTTGTTTTGCAATTATAATTATAAAATATATGTTTTTATTTTAAAGGTAATATTTTTGTTAGTTTATTATTTTGTTAAAGTATATTATGTCGCTATTATAACTCATTACCTGGTCAAAAAATAAAGTTTTGTACTTCTTTGAGTTTTTATTAATTTTTTATTCTTATATAAGTGTATGAGTTTTTAACGTCAACATTAAGTATTAGTCAAAATATGAAAATTTCTCTAAGGGGGCGGCACATTAGGTGTTTGCACGAAGGCGGCCGATGCCCTAGGATCGGCCCTGGCTCCCGTCCTCCATCACGTCGAATGAGCAGACAATGAAGAGAAATAGAGTAGAAGATTGCTACGGTAGACGTTCCAGAAAGAGATCGTCAACAACCACGACGGAGACAACAGAAAAGGTCCACCTTCAGCAATTCCAGAGACGGCAGAGAAGTGCATGGGAAATCCAGATCAAGATCACCAGTAGGATCATTGCCAGGCCAAGAAGAATCAACTCGATCTAGAAGAGATCAAGAAGGACGAGGCCACAACTACAATTTGCGGAGTCGCCGACAGTATAGACCAGACCGCCAGGAGAAAGTCCACGCAGCAGAAGGTCCACATCGTTGGAGGTGCAGATAGGAGACATTAGAGAAAGAAGAGAAGCAAGATATTAGCCAGGTTGTATTGTTTCATTTATATTTATACTGACAGGCAGTCGGGTGAATTTTTGCAAGAAGCAAGTCTTATTTTGTTAATAATGTTGTCTAAATGCAAAAGTCCCACTACGTTGAGTGCAATGAACTTTTGTATATTTAAATATATTCTAAATTGTGGAAAGCATATGTATGTTTGCATTTGTTTACTATTTGTAAAGGCTTGGCTAAGCGTGCCAGAATTCATTGTATTGTTTGTTTATATTGAATGTTTTGAAAATTGTATATAATTATGTATATATAAACATATTGAAGTGTATATTAGTATATATCTGGTTTTTGGGACTCGCGGGGTAGAGAGGAAATTAACGATAACACTAACAGCGCTGCGCGATTGGAATGGGAGTATTTTTTTGAAACCAGATAAAATTTGTAAAGTTATTGACAGTTTAAATATGTGTGAATTCAATGTTGTTGTGTGTATAAAGTGTTCAAAAATTATTTTTGTACGTCCACTGATATTTGATCCGAGAAACTGCCGTAATTTTGCCGGATAATTCTTGTCCACCGTCTTTTACTCAGACCGTGGCAGGGGCTTACCCTCAAAGTCTTAGTGCGCGAAAAGTGTTTTTTTTTGTGTATTTTGGGGCGGATAGGGAGAATCGGAATTCGGTTTTAGAAATTCCAGTAACTTTGCCGGATAATGCCGGACGACCTGGTCAGCGTCTCGCTCATGATCCGCGTCCTGCAGCTTCAAAAGATGAACTTCTGCTGCGCATACAAGCAATATGGAATTCTCTTCCACAAGCGGATATTCAAAATCTGTTTGATTCCATGCCACGTCGTATAGCAACACTTATTGCAGCGCGTGGTGGCTACACCAAATACTGATTTTGGACACTTAATATTTTTTTTCTTTGAAAATTTCTTCATTTATATATGCTAATGCAAGTCATTTGTGCATCAACTTTCATTTAATTGTGATAATTCCTTCGTGGTATAGCATTTTTTACAAACAGCAGTTTATATATAAATGCATGCATAATATATACCAGTAAAAATATATAAATTCACATAAGTACAAAAAAGGGGTATTATTACAACTTAATTATTACCTTTTGATTAATTATAATTTAAGGTATTCCTTTAAATGTCATAATTATAAAGTTGCAAAATGTTAATTAGTATATTTTCATTAAGGATTGCGATATTTTTTAGTATATATTAATAAACAAATCATAAGAAACTTATTTTCTTAAAAATTGTTTTCTTTTTATCAAAATCTAAGCATTTCTCGGAAATTTAAACTAATATTTTAATGCACTGAGGAATCACAAAATAAAAATCAAAAAACCCTTTTTTATGTGTATAAATATTACATAAAATTCTAACGATTTGTGCTCTCTAAAAATAAATCCTAATTCCATTTTCAATTTAGTTTGAATTTCCTTTTCATTCCTGACTATATGTATTATTTGTTTATTTGTTCAAGTTCAGCCGATTCATACTAAATTAATATCCGCATGAAATTTGGAATAATTTTACGACGTGTCTGAACTGCTATGCTGCGTGAATCGGTTTCTCCGCGTTCCGACATGCGCTGTGTTTCGGGCAGGACGTATAGTAGTCGACTGAAAAGTTATGCATAAACCCAATGTTTCTTCTTCACCCAATTAATATCCGCAAGAAATTTGGAATAATTTTACGAATATTTACACCATGTTTTTCGCATTTTATGATTTATGCTTAACTTTTGGACACCAGTGTATAAGACATTCGCTATGCAAATGCAATTTTAACTTCAGTATAAAATATATTAAGATGAGGTGTTTTTTTTTTCGCTTTTGGACAAGCAGAAATGAAATTTAAGTTAAAGCAGAACTGAAATTTAAAAAAATAGCTGATGATTATCAAAAAATATTTTGTCATATGAAAATAAAAGGAAATGCCTTCTGCGAATTTTTTGTTCAAAATTTTTCAGAGATATCATTAAAAATGTGTTTTTTAAAAGCTATTCAGCTGAATCTTCACATATACTGTTTACATCAGATGGTTCGTGTTTTTAAACGTAATCTTTAATAAAAAAATTTAAAAAATTCTCTAAAAATGATTAATTAAAATTTTTTTTTGTTCTATAAATTACATTTAACCTCTCTCTTTGCTCTTTTCGCGAAATGATGTAATTAGCAGCCTCAAATGAACAATATGTTCCGGATATTATGTGAATAGCATACCACACAGTTGACAAGTTTTTTAAGAAATAACGATCAATATATTGCCTCATTATTTTTGACACTTTTCTCTCTACACATCTCTTTTTAATACCTCTACACTGATAAATGTAGCAAATTCTTCCAAAAAACAAACAAAACAAAAAAATAATGATAAAAAAACCAATGATCAATCTGAGGTCAGATAAATGATGGAAAAGGGAAAAAAAGTCACCGGTTTAGCACAGCAGTTCTACCAGCCTGGAATTCTACGAAAAATTTGTGATGTTTTTGTACCGCGGGTCTTAAAGCTTTCAAGTTCCGAAGTTTAAGAACCTGTTTGTTTAGACGCCTAAAATTATATTGGAAAGATTTTCAGTATATTTTCATAATCTCAACATGTGTATGAAAAAAGCCATCCTAACATTCTTACATGAACATTTAGGTTATTCAATTTGGCCATAATCGCTATTTTTGGCGAGTTGCAACGTTTGATAACGTTGCACTTGATGGAGCTCCACTATATTTATTACGAGTGAAAATAGTTTTCAAAATCTAAAAAATCGTAAAACGTGTAAACAGGTTTTTAATTACCATTACACGTCATTTCTGATTTATAATCTGTCGGGATGTAGATTTTTTTTTAAATTTCATGTATTTGCTTATATATAATATTGAAATTTTAAAAAATTCTGTTTAAATTTTTTTTTACAGTTTTGCTAAAAAAAAAAATCTTTTAGTAGTCTTTCAGTCTTTTTTTTTCTTTCTATATCCAATTGAATATATTGAGTATTGTATGAAGGATATAACCCTATATTCAGGAGGGTGGGGGAGGTTTATTTTACTACAATGTATCACTGAAGTGTTCAGACATCTTAGATTTTAATACAAAATTTGGTTCGTAAACGAGCTAAATTTGAATACTTTTTAAATTTTATTTTCTAAATAATAATATTTTACTACTTGACTCAAAACTATGCATAGAATATACAAAATAAATAAATAAATAAAGAACAGTTTTCAAAAATTATATGTTTGCTCAACAATTTTGGAAATTAAGAGGGAGAGAAGTAATTTATCCCTTGTTATAATACACGTGATAAAAAAAATTATCTTATTAGTATTTTGTCATCTAATGCTACACACACACACACACATTGAATACTTTCGAATTACAGGATGGTATTGTTGGCAATGAAGGGAAAGAAAAAGTTACAAATCATTTAAACAAATTGTGTTAAAAAAGACGATAAAAATGTTTTACATACAATGATAAATCATTTATCATAAATGATACCACCGAAACTAAGTAAATCGGGGTAAACTATATATGTAATAAATTTTTCAAAACGTATAATATTCCCAGGCAAACTTATTAACATCAACTCTTAAGAAGATAATTAACAGAAGTATATTTCAAACTTTTAAAGTTCCACGCACAGAGCCGGTTTATCCATTAAACGCTTGGGGTGGCACCCAGGGCATTGAAGGTCCCGGACAAGCTGGATTTAGCCAGATTTTCTGGTTATAAATTTCAATCTGCCTCTACCAAGGGGCCTGGAGATCTTCTGCACCCAGGGCTCGAAATGAGCTTAAATTGGCACTGGTCCACGATTAAATGTGTATCATGCGAAATTTGGGCATGTAATTTTTCCGCAAATACCTGGAAATAATCAAAATATGTTTCTTAAAACTATTACTCCGATCAAAGACGTCTTAAGACTCTGAGGATATGGGACCCAGTGCCAGTTTAATCTCATTTCGGGTCATGGGCACAGAAAATCTACCGGCCCCTTACCAATGGAGGATCGAAATTTTTAACCAGAATATCTAGTTGAGCCCAGCTTATCCGGGTCCCTGGACGCCCGCCCCAAGTATCCAAAAGATAAATCGGCACTGATAGGCCAGAGAATCTTGAGATCCTAGGTCCATGCAAATTAGGCCCTACATTTCAAAGTAGACAGTATATATATATATATAACAGGCACTGTCAAATACTCGTTCAAACGGTAATTTGAAACAAAAAAATATGCACGACTCACAATCTCAAAAATCTAGGCACAAACCGGCTCAACCGATGACCACATTTCAGCTAAATGAGTTGAACACACACAATGAGTTGAGCTAGACACAGACAACGAACATCACATACAAATACAGTCTTGCCACTTTTGTTAGTGGACATGCAGTGTGAAATTCCCTGTTTTTTGGAAAATATGTACGAGAATAATATTTGATCATTAAAATTATCCGGATCATGATCTTATTAAGACAGAGTCGAGAACGAAACGAGACCTCCACCGTGGGTGAAGCCCTGGGTTCGGGCCCAGCTGGCCATGCCTTGAGGCATCCCTGACTCCAATCTTTTTTCTAATTGAGAAATAGTTAACCAAAGTTGTAGCAGAGCAAAATGTATAAAAGGCATTGGATGAAACAAAAAGGAAATAGAATTCTTGAAAGTATTTAAAAAAATTATTTACTCGCATCAAAATTGATTTAAAGTATAAAAAGTAAAATAATAATAGTCTTCCAAGTATTATATTTTGAGAATTGCTGGAATTCAAAGCAATTCTGTATTTTCAGCAATTTTCCTGTAAATGTCTTAAAACTTTAAGCAGAATTTTTTATTTAAAGTATTGATAATATTTTGATTATTTTTACGGAAAAAAAAGTTTAATTGCTTTAATTCTGACGAAACTTTTGTGCAGTATGTATGTATATATATATATATATATATATATATATATACTAAAATAGTTATATACCTAAGATAACTATCGTCATAATTGAAAAGATTTAGCCACAGAAATACTAAAAGCAAACTGCCTGCCTTAGGAACTAGGAATGCAGGTTTAAACAAAGTTTCTGGCCAGCCAACCTTCACCTGAATTTGCCAGTATTCTGGGCCATAGGGAAAGCAATAAATTTCTAGAGAAGTTTAACTATATTATAGATAAAACCATAATCTATTAATGTAATACTATATGTTATAGCTTTAATAATTACTAAATATTTAAAATCAAAGCCAAACTAATAGACTTACCATGTGAATACATATTCGCCTCTTATGGACAATAACAGTAACGCATATAATTATTATGTATTGATAAGTCGCAATATTACTATATATATATATACTTTTAAAATTTCTATATTTTATTTTAAAAATTTATAGAAAATAAAAAAATACCATCCAGACATATACGATTAATTTTTAATAAAATATATTATTACAAAATTACTTAGCTAGAGGCGCATCTATCTATAAACTGTACAACTGAAAAAACTTTTTTTTATTTAACTGTTATATAACTTTTTATAAATTTAAGAGGGTAACTGTGTTCTATACAATGTTTAATAAAGTTATTAATATTTAAATATATATTAGATTTATCACTAACTAATACCTTGTTACGATAAATATAATTCAAAATAATATTTCGATATACTGAAATAGATAAGTTTGAATTCCAGAAGGAACTTTAAGAATGTTAAAATTAAAATCATCTCTTTTATCATAAATATTGCTATGTAATTTATAGTCCTTAATATATAATGATACATCCAAGTAATTAGTTTTAACAGGATTATTATTAATTTTAAGAAGCTTTAAATATCCTGGATAAAAATTGATATTGGGATTATAATTATTATTTTTACCAAAAAATAATTAGGTCATCTATGTATCTAAAATGTAATAATCATTATTAATAATATAATTATTTTCGTAAAAGTGTAAATATAAATTAGCCAAACTATTGCTAGCAGGGCCACCTTGAGGCAAACCTTTGGTTTGTTTGTACAGAGAACCATTAAAATTAATGCAGTTTTCTTTTAGGACAAAATTTATTAGAGTACTAAATTTTTGTTAAATTAATATTAAGGTTATAATTTCTATGATTACCTAAAATTACCCTAATTACATCATTGATATCAATA